>BLKR01001756.1:0-252183 GCA_011170035.1 Teleogryllus occipitalis
ATATATATATATATAAACTGGAAAGAGAAATGAATGCAACTATTAATTACTGCCATCCATTCAAAACTCCTCTCCCTAATTCTCCTATTATAAATTCATCACGTCTCTTATTATCTTTCTTCTAAGATTACGTTTAAATCACTTTATAATACAATATTTACCTCTTCTTATCTTCCTGAAGAGTTTTTCTAAAAGTTGCAAATCTGAAGTCCGCTGCAATATCAATTCCTGGCGTGCTGTTTTCAATACGTCTGCCCAGTTCAGCTGCTAACCTCAGAAAGAACTTTTTCTTTCATCTGACATCCGGTCTCGCCCTCGGTCTATTGTGGCGGTCTCTCTTGATCTAATTTCCAGTGAGCATTCCTAATATTCATCCGCGTTGGCGCGCGTTCAAAATACTCCTTTCCCTCGCTCTCTTAGGTCGCATGTGACACGTTTTCGAAGTCCAAGAAAACGGACGGTCACAGTAAGAATTTCTATTAGTATATTGAATATGAATTTTGCGATACCATATGATTTCTTTTGCCACGCACATGCATGTTCGTAGTTTCTTTATGTATTAAAAAAAGTCAAAAGGGTAGTTTTCTTTCCCTAACTTTGGAGTGTATTTCATCACATGATACATTTTTCAGAAAAAATAGAGCAACTTTATATTATTAAGTGTAATACATTAGTAATTCATATAAGAGGAGAAACCTATGAACTACAATTCATACATAATTTGAGCAGGATTTATGAAAAAATATTAGCGCTAAAACAGAATTATTTAGTATAATCATCAAACCTAGATTACTTTTCGTACACTCAATATTATTTCAGGGTTTTACTCATTCTAATTGGTTATAATTCGTAAAGCGTAGAACGGGAATTTTAAAAACAAAAAGCAGGGTTCAAATTGCTGAGAAGGAGATGTCGAGAATTGTCTCTTACTCTATTATGTCCCCAGCTGAAAAAAAAAGGAAGTTTTCATGTGCCTTGCTGAAAAAATAGAAATCTGACCCTACCGGATCAGAATTAATTCACGTCTAAGTGTCTCATTTATGATTTGCACACCGGTATCTTCAAATGAAGGAAAATTAGGAAAGAAATTTTCGCAAGAGCAGTCTTAAGCGTAGGCTTGAACAGTGGAGGGCGGGAGGTGCGGCCCCCCAAACGTTTTCATAGACGTACGTTATAAAACATTTTATTTCCGTAAACATTTTCAATCTATGATTCTCCCCTTTTTTAACTTCACTCTACCAGATTTTTAATATTTTCAAAAATTTAAGTTACTTCAGAGAGAGCTGAGGTGATAACAGAATAATTAATTACAATTTCAAATGATTTGCCAAACACACTCAGTTATGGAATTTGTAATACCACAAATTGGGAAAAGGTTCTTTCATGTCGGGCAGCCTTGTAAATAGTTCAACATAAAACTATTTGTATTTATTAATAAGAAAGGGATAATTTAATTTTCCTTGAATTCTATTTTATTTGTTCACAGTCAAATATGTCAAATGTAATTATAAAAAATATTCAGAGGGAAAAGGCGCCCAGAAATATAGTTGGTTCCCCTTGTTTTATGCTGAGGGCCTATGCTCTTAGGATTCATTCTTACTATGCTGCTTTAGTGAATATGATGTTCATTTCACTCATAGTTACATCCTTCCCTGAAATTACGAACATCCCCCTTTGGAAAAATGGTCAATTCACATCCTCTCAAATAATACAACTAACCACATTTTCATGCCTCGGTCGGGTGAAATCGTCTTCAAACCAAAGATCATCCTGAGGGTAGCTGGGCGCCAGTAACCTTTCTCTTGTATTCCCGACCCTTCTTAAAACCCTGTGCGTAGAGCGCTTTGCAGGCTGCTCCCGCACGCGTCCTCGCCATCGACGTCGCGACAAAAGTGCGCAGCCATGTAGGCACGCGGCAGTCCACTCGACAGGATGACACACAGTGGGTCGAAATGGCGAAGACGGCCCGCCTGAGAAACGCGATGATGATAATGTGCATGACTAGGATTGTTTCATTGATTCGTGTTTCCGCGCTTGCCATCTGCTATGGTCATTAGTACTGTTAGCGAAGTAAATATTTTTCCGTGATGTGGCGATGTTCCTCTTCAGCTGGATGGTGAAATCCAGCGCCGACATACACGTCGACTTTGAGGGTTTCCCAACCAGGTATCTCCCTCAAGCGGGGCAACGTCCCAGCCGGGCCACGCTCTAAGCTCCTGACTGGACTCCCGACATTTATGGCATGTAAGTGTGTGTGTGTGTGTGTGTGTGTGTGTGTGTGTGTGTGTGTGTGTGTGTGTGTGTGTGTAACTATTGAGTGAGGATGTGACCAGGAAGAAGATGGAAAATTCGCGCGCGGTCCGTGGGTCGTTTGTTAAGGTACTGCTCCGTCATTCGCCTGGAGTTGATCAGAGAAACCACGGAAAACTACCGATCAGAACAGCCGGCCGCTAGAATTCTCTTCCAGACGTCGTCTGAATTCAATCAGGCTATGTAGCCAGTGTAGAAAATCCTACCATCATGGGGGCTCGAACACTAGGACCTCGAGTCAGAGACCTTGCAGTGACGCAGATGATACACTGAGCCCGGTCCGTAGCAGTTGACATGTCCAGAAAAATCAATCAAATAAAGAAACAAACTACCATCTTCCATTTGGGCTAGAAAGCACTATACGAATCCGAACACGCTTACCGAAAGGCCTCTGCCATTCACCATAAAAATTTGGCACACCATCCTTTGCAACGATCTCCTAATCTATTCCCCTCTTACCAGAAAATCTCAATTGAATTTTAAAGTGGATTACCATACAATGAAAGTAAGACCTTGCGTGCCCACATGTGTGCACGCTCACATGTAGCCAGAGTGAAAACTTCTACCATCGTCCGGACTCGAATCCTAGTACCTCCCAGTCAGAAGCACTGCAGTGAGATCAGTTGATACCCTGAGCCACCTAATCGGATCCAACTTTATTTTTGGTCCCGTCTTCCGCAGCGTTTGGGGACACTGCGCGGTGCGGTGCGGCGCGGCGCGGCGCTAGGCTAATAGGGCGCGATGCCTCCGCGTGCTGCGCGCAGCTGCCCGTGGAGCGTGGCGGGCGTGGCGGGGCGTGGCGGGGCCCCTTTGATGAACCCTGCACTGGGTGCCCCGCGCCCGCCAGACGGCCCCGCAGACGGCTCTCACCCGCGTGCGGGGGGAGGGGGAGGGGAGGGGAGGGGAGGAGCGAGGTGGTGGGAGACGTGCGCGCCGCCGCCACCGCCACCGTCGGGCCGCCTCCACACGCCGGATCACGCCGTCGTCCGCCTCGCCGGGTCCTGCGTGGCTTCGCACCCACCAATATGGCTGGGTTCGTCGCTGCCCCGCCGATTTATTGATGTTATCCGCACACGTTTTCTTGTGCCCTTGCTTCGCTAGTTGCGAGAGGAGTCGGGAGTTTGGTTATTTTGGCAAAAGGAATTTTATATCAATTTTTAATTCGTTTTTAGGTGTAAAATAATTTCTATTACTCGGGAGCGAACATTTCTGGTTATAAGATTTTGTCTACCACCCCCCTTCCTATCATTCATTCTTAATTTAACGAATGTTGGCAAAGGAGTGGGGGTACAAATTCCGGAGCCCAAGAGAACTTGTGTGTATAGTACATTACAACAAACGCGCTCGGTTTTTTTTTTCAGCAGTGTTGGCTCTTTTGGTTTGCTTTTGCCGAATTATTGATACCGATAAGACGTTTACCAATCTCTTCACCAGTGTTGTCCTCGTTGCTGTCCCCGCTGGTTTATTGCTACCGTTGAAATCGGCAAGGCGTTTAGTTCGCAGTTGTCATTACCAGAGTTGCTGCCTTCGTTGTGGAACCTGCAGAATTGTTGATACCACTACATTCTTCTAGGCGTTTACTACTCTCTTCACCAGTGTTGTCGTCCTCATTGCGACCTCTGTTGATGGTATTGATACCGTTAAAATCGTCAGGCGTTCGCCGTTCTCTTCACAAGTGCAATGCGGCTGTTATCATTAGGGAACGGTATTTATTGTAATAAAAAATGCAAAATATGTACATATATATGTATTTATTTTTTCCAAAACATGTAAGAATGACTAGAAAATAGGTATAATAAAAATTTATTATTTTATTTAAAATTGTTCTCTACAAACATTTTCCGAGCATAGAACGCCGTCGATCAGCTCTTAAAGAGGATTCGGAGTTGGTGAAAGTAGGTTCTACTTCTGCAGAACCTAATTGTATACTAGTCTTCTCCACACATAAGAATTTTATTCGAAATATAAAATACGTTCATTGTATATATTAACAATGTTTACGAGGAGTCGGTATTCAAGTGAATCGTGTATCTAGTTATGGAGTCCGGAGAGAGGGTGTTAGAGGGAGGATAAATGGGGGGTTAAATATACCCCAGCCCAACTCGAACAATGCGGTAAGACAATTTGCAGTAAAAAATATTTCTTAGTTTTCAATCGAGTAATGAATGTGCTGTTTGAAACATTAGCAAGCACGTGGTTAAAATAACTTGTTCGCAAAAATCCGCTCGTCCTTCGAGTACACTTAAACGGGGGTGGGTTAGTTTAACAATTCATTGAGAAGATATGGTGGTCATAGAAGCGCAGCACCATTACTTTTGATGTGTAAGAAAGATGATTCCGTAATATATATTGCAAACGCGTGTCTGAAATGTTCCGTTTCGACGTATAAATGAATTAAAATGTAACGAAATATTTAATAATACATAAATATGGAATTATACCAAAATATGTAAAAATATGTAAAATAAAAATAGTTCTAATTCATTCAGAAAGTTTTGAAAAGTCTAAACAAATTATTCAATGGAGGTATCTAGTTCCTATAAAAACATGTAATTACATGGAAATCCGTTCCCTAGTTGTCATTGATACCGCTACAATAATCCCCGTCCTCGCCGTTCTCTTCACCAGAGTTGTTGCCTTCGTTGTTACCCCTGCCCACTGATAGCATAGGAATCATACCGTTAGCTGTTCTCCTAATCTGTGTTGCTGCCTTCCATGCTGACCTGCTGGTACCATTGACACTATTATCATCAAATTTCTGATGCTACAATCCGACAGTTCTTGTCACCAGCGTTGCTGCTTTCGCTGCTACACCGACTGATATGGATATCGATAGAATCGTCTGAGGCGTTGTTCCTTTTCATGGTATGAAGCATGTAAGGACAAAAACACATTGTCCAAAACTATGTTCAATAAATTGCTTAGAAAGTATTTAGATTAGAATTTATCATCTTCTGAAGGCTGTTTCCAATATGCACTTAATTGCTGGGCGTTTCCTCTTGCCTTATCCTGTGGTGTTTTTTTCAACTTTATGCGACTGGAAAACCCCTGGACCAATAACAAAGATGTGCAGCTTAGAAATTTGCAATGTAGGCTTTGTAATGGCAAAGGCCTTCAGCATATCCACATACAATCAGTTCTACATTTGCGACAAAGAACAAGACATTAATTGTTCTCGTCATCGTTTTCAATTCCGATGTCATCGCCATTGTCTTCTCTATTTTCGTTTTTTTTTTTTTTTGTATTCCTTATCATCTTCGTTGATGTCGCGATGTCTTCAATGCCGTCATTGTCGATGTTAAATCTTCGACGGGTACTGCTCGTTCTCATAGTTTCCCTCACCACTTCGTTGCCATTGCAAAAGGTATTATTTTCCGTCCTCTTCATCGTCCACATTACTCATACCTTCGATTGCCGTCGGTCTTCATCATCGTCGTCAATATTTTCTTCGTCTTAACATCTTTCCAGACACCACCTTCATTTACTCTTAATCTATTCCATTGTATTTCTTCCACTTAGTTCTCATATCTCGTCAGTTCCATTGTCGTTCCCATGGTCGACTTCACTTCAGTTGTACTGTTTTCTCGGCAATCGCTTTTGTTTCCATCTTCCTCCCGCTCTTGTTGCAGCATTGTGTTCCCTCCGCGTACTGTAAATCAACGCTTTCACTAGTACGACTCCACCGCAGGGTCCCTTGTTCATGACGTCGTCTTCAGCATCGATTTACGAGCAGTGAGCGGTCAGACTAAAGCCATCTTGGTCACATTATTTACGATCGCTATGACGTATGACGGGTTTACTGCAATGGTGGTGTTGCTGGTGCGGTGGCACTATAGAACAATGGTGCCGATTTTGCATGATAATCGAGCAGAGAATGTTGAACCACATGACAACGAATTGTTCCATTACAAATTGCTTACGCTTTTTGTAAAAAATTAAATCTTCCTTAATATTTATTTTTTCTTTCTTTTCTTTCATGTTTTAAAAGTATTTAGATATAAATTTCGAGGGCTCATTTCAAAACTGATAGGAAACAGCCATAGAAATATGCTCAGCGCAGAGCGCGTGGTACAAGCTATGGCCGTCCACTCACGGCTCAGCACTATCCATTGTCTTTCCAGATTTCTATGTCAGCTTGAGTACTAGCTACTATAATCACACTTCTCCTACAATATTGCCGTTCCCATAGTCAAGGGCATGAAACCATTGCTTCTTGCTAATCTACTGAATCGGCCGACTGCTTCCCAACATTGATCTCGCCGCTCCGTTGTTTCATTGCGAGAATTCGGATTTTTATGCTTTCGTTCCTCCTCGTTAGACGCCTAAAACAGGCTCTTAAAGGCGAGTGTAGACATCATAACACTAATTATAAATTGAGATGAAAATAACTTTTCAGAATAAAATTTAATTTGTTTCAAACTGTTTTATTAGCACGTTTGTTAGCACTATTATTTCATGTTTAAATGTTACTATAATTTCACTTTCTTGTTTTATGAAACCTGGATTTAAGTGAAAGCCTACAGAACGGTATCGTCTTTACGCCAGAGAGGTGCAATTTACAATACTCTGACAGTTGCTATATATTGCGTATGGTCCTTGAAAATAAAGCTTGCCTTTTCCCGTTTGGATCATGGTTGTCAAATAATGACCTACCAGAGCACTGAAAAACAATGGTACTCTCCTATCCAAGGTTGGTTAAGTGCGCTGTTCCTTTTAATTTTCGGCTGGAAGATAATTCGGCGGCCGGCTGCTCTGATCGGTAGTTTTCTGTGGTTTCTCCGATCAACACCATGCGAATGCCGGAGCAATACCCTAACAAACGGGCTACGGACCGCGCGCGTTCTTTCCTTCCTCTTCCTTGTCCTATCCTCAACCCTTACACACACACACACACGTACACTCACATGCACTACACTACCACACATGTCGGGAGACCGGTTGGAGACTTAGAACTTGTCCCGGATGGGGCGATGCCCCGCTGGTGGGAGATACATGTTTGGGATACACCTGGGTGGGAGATACCTGATTGGGGAAAACCCCGTTAGCCGACGGTAGGTCGGCGCCAGATCTGGCCATCGAGTGAGGGAACACCATTGCCACCTCCCGAGCAAAAACACGCACTATACTTTCGGGACTAATAACCATATTAGTTGACGCGCCCGGAGTCACAAACAATCAATCAATCGAATTTTGTGGCACCTCAGGTGGAGGATAGTGTAGGAATTTGAAGGATTTATAAGGATTTTGATTGTGTTAAATGTAAAAGCAATTTTTGTTTTTGTGAATTATATTTCATTATAACGTACGCAAGCGCGATTCTAAATGATTTTCGGGACCATTGAAAATAGTCGTGAATTGCTTCCGTAACTATCTCCTTTAGCGTAATTTATCCCCGCCCCCTATTGGCCCGCCGCCGCGACAGTCTTCAGCTAGACTTGACCTCCTGTCTCAATGCCGCCATCGCATATCCTGCTTGTTCCCCCGTTAAGCCACAGCTTAGTCAGTCTGTCAATCCTGATAAATGTCCCGCCACCCCCTTCCTTGAAAGCCACCGACGCGTCCTCAAAATGTTGCTGCTGCCACTGTCTCTACCGCGGCCACTTCGTCTTCCCCTATCAGGATAGTTTTGTTTTTTATTACCCAATATCTTCACTATATTTCAAAATTATATTTATTTTAAGTCGTTTTGTAACAACAAGGCCATTATAGACTTCTTGATTACAATGTATTACTGCATACATGAGTATTTCAATAATACAGTTGTCATCAATAGGCCTGGTGTCTTTTTATACGACTTCATTTTAACACTTTATACAGTTTAATATAGTATTTTAAAGATGAATATCTTAATCACACCTCTGCATCGTATTTCATTTTATTAGGAGTATACGAACCGATAATATAAAATAATGATTAATGCAGGTCACAATTAGCGCTTTCTGATAAAGAAAATAGGGCACACTTTAATGTACTAAATTTAACAATCAAATATTTTTTAAATTGATAACTTCACCATTTAATCCGGAAATATTTTTGAGCTGTCATTTTATTTTCTCGCTTTTTCAACGTAAGAAGAGAAAGTATTGTAATCGTGCGCTGAAAAGCTGCGAATTTTCGGAAGAAAACTCCCATTCCCAGGCCCTAGTAACGTAAAAGTTAATAAATATTCTTCCTATGATAGTAAATTACTTCCTCTGACACTTTGTGTAGTCGAAATCCGTGTTCTGTGGGTCCTTGATGCCAAGCGTCTGTCTGTGGTCATTGCTAGAGCATGAACCCGTTCAGCCTAGTTTCTCCAAAATCGTTATTTCCCGACCAATTTAAAGGAAATCGAGGTCCTGCAATTTTGAAAAGGATGCTTTGACTTTTTTCTTTGGCGAGGGGCACATGAAGCCTCAATTACATTGTTAACAATTTCTCAAAATTGTATGATTAAACCTTGCCCCTTATAGTGTAAAAGACGCTTAAAAGAATGGCGCAGATATAATTTTCGTTGAAATCCTTGATTTTTCAAAAATTGCATGTATTCAAAATTTTTTCGGCATCTTCGTACAAGTACATTATTCAAGATCGAAGAGATTTTTTACCTTAATGAAATCTATTTTTGAAAGACAGATCTTGAAATAAGGTGAGATACAATTTTTCGAAATTATGAATACTTTTCTAATTTAGCGTGGAATTAAGGTAATATTTTTTTAACGGCTCCTTTACATTTTATCATCGTACTATCAAATAACGATAAGGAAATTGATGCCTACTCCCATTATCAGCAAACACTCTGTATTTTCGGAAACCGCGAGAAGTTAATATTCTTCAGTTATGTAATTTCTGTTAGACATAAATGCAAATTATAAAAAAAACATTTGTTCAAAAACAGCTGAAACTTTTTTCTTCATTTTTTCTACAGATAGAACAAGGGACGCTTGAAAGAAAGTCACAGTTCTCATTTTTGTTGAGACATACCTTCTTGCATTATTTTTGACTTTTGAATTTTTCGAAAATTTTCGAACAGCGTATCTTTTATATCAAATTTGTGGCTCATTTTTCGATACAATAGCTTTTATTATCCGAGAGGGAAATCGACTTTTTATCAAATAATATCAACACTGCTCGTTGTTTTATTCACAAAATTCAACTTGTGGAAGATTAATTGTTGGTTCGTAATCAGATGGTTAAGTTGGTAAGGGATTGAGGGATACATTCCCAGAGCTGAAGAAAATTGGCACGAATACTCGTAATACCTCGTTCACATTGCATTAGATCGTTTTATCATAATCTTTGCTTCCACATCTTTTTATTGAATAAAACCTTACGTCACTTGAACACTATTTAGTGTAATTCAATCTTTATCAATGTCTGTGTTGTTTCTTACTCACTTTTGTACAATTTAGCCTCTTGTGCAATAATATAGTCGATAACCACAAACTCATAATTTCTGACACTATTTAATCCGATCCGTTATCGATTTTGTCAACAAGTTTTCTGCCTAACCTTTCTCTCCACTCCGGCATGCACTCTAAGGCTCTCTCGAATTCTCTTTCACATGTTTTCTGACTTTCCATTGAATTGTTTTTTACCTTTTGACAAATTTAGCACCATTAGGTCACTCGTCACTCGACTTAAACTAGTATTCCGTATTACGACCTCAGAATGTCAAGATTTTATCAAACCTTTCTATTGAACATGGTTTTGACATGTTCGAACTCTCTGCTGAGAAGAAAGATACATTATTAAAACCGTTTCCAAATGAGACTCCTAGAGCGTTTTGCGTATCATTATTACACATCTCTCAACTTTTAAATAGTAGCGCTTTTGTAAATTTTTCTTGAAGGCCGATAGAACTTTGTCATTCTGAGGCCGAGAAACGTTGATGTTGCATTACGCCTCTACCAACCACGATGAGTCCCTGCAAGAACTTCCATTACCTCCTCCACTCAATGTTTCCTGCAGAGGTTGCCCGGGGGAGGAGGTAACTGCTCCTCCCGCGCCCGAGAAAATCCTAATTAACTTGTAATTAAACTTATATTATCTACTGAGAAACAATAATATTGTAATTAATTATTGGTATATATTACAAGGCTGAGAAGTCAATGAAGATATGTAACCAAGGAGATGAGATTCCAAGGAAAGATTGCTTTGTAGAAACGTGTACAGCGTTATGCTATTAGAAGTTTAAGAAAAATATGGGATTCGGGTTAGAGCTGAATCAAAATGAAAATAACACATAATTACAAGTATTTAATTTTTCTGCTTTCTAAATTGTATTTTCTTTGAACCATAACCCCCTGGCCACGGCTCCAAGGGAACCATGGGCACCCCTCCTGAAAATGTCGGAAGGAACCCCGTAACCCTGTGTAATAAAACATTTTATTTCCAGAAATATGATCTTTTCCTGACTTTCTTCCTTATTAAGCTGAAAATTTGGGGAATTGTTGCTCGACATTTGGGGAAGAATCTCTCCAAAACATCTGTGAACCCTATAAATAGTTCATACAACAAACTAATTGTAATTATTAATTATATAGTTAAATGCATTTCATTCTATTATTGTTTTATTTATTTACCTGTAAAATATAGTATTTGTAAATAAAAACTTTTATGTGAAACGGGGCCCAGAAATGTCCTTGTCGCCTCTCTTGTTTTATGCTGCGCATGTTTATGTCTAGATAGGAAACCACTTCTCGAGGATTTACTATTTCCAGAAAGAAACTGACTTCTCCGTTGCCACCTCTACAACCAGCCGTTAACCTTGTCATCGCAGTATTTTCGCCTCACTACCCACCTCTTTCCACGTCGTTACGCTGCTCTGTCCTTTTCCTTTTTTAATTTGAGGCAACACAATTCTGCGAACTGTGAGTCTGTGATTCTTTGGAGACAGGAATGCTAATCGCTTTAAAGTTGGTCATTCCTTTAATGATATTAGATAGCCATAACATTAAGCACATTCCAGAGGGAACTTTTTTACTTTCACTTATCCCACTGACATGATCCTCTCAACAAACACTACATCCAACGTTAGGATTGGCGCGCCCAAGAGAGGGAGGGGGGCTTGGGGTTTCAGTTCTCCTCTCTCTCAAGAAGCCAATGATGCATATTAAAAGTATAGCTTTTACTGATTTTCTATACCAACGAAAGTCCTTCAATAGTCAATACAAATACACTATATTCAGCATATATGAAAAATTCTTTGTAAGAAACCAGTGGTGCTAAAACAGCAGGTACTTTCTCGCCCGTATTTGCACGCAAAATTTCGCGAAAAGTACTCATTTCGAACAATTGTACATGACCATATTTCAAATTCTATCTCAAGGAACATATTTCATTAAGGAAAAACTTATATCTATAATATTTTGGTTGTAGGAAGACACTGAACAAGTTTTGAACGTTTGCAATTTTTGAAAATCAAAGTTTTCAACGAACATGAGACATGCACCATTCTCTTAAACGTCTTTCACACTATCCAACAAAAAAATTAACCAAAGACTATAGAGCCTTTTTTGTTGTTGAAAATTAAGAAAATGTCCCAGGGGCTTCCTGTAAAGAACACCGCAAAGTTAAAATATAGGTTTTTAAATTCATGGGTTCGCGACAACAGCCAGATCGATTGGGTAATATGAATTTCGGCTAAATGGTTTAGCCGCTCTCGTTGTTCACGGACGGACGGACAGACGCATTGCCGTCATTCGATTTTTCGTTATCAAGGACCCACAAAACATGAATTCTGGCTACACCACGTGATATAGGATTTTTGTTTCTAAATTTGGTAACTGTATTTATCCATTTTTCCATTACCAAGGCCCTATAATAAGAGTTTTTCTGCCGACAATTCACTGTTTTTTCGCGCATTCAACTTCGTAGAGAGAAATTGAAAATTAAGTCAGTTTCCCCACCCCGGAGAAAAATCCTGAGAACGCTTCTGATCTTCAGTTCTTTGTTTACCTGCGACATCAAGGTCGTGAATATGCCATAGACAGTTGTCACAAAGACGATGCTCTATTTTCCGCTGCCTTCTCGAACGCTGCTGCCGCTATTTCCACTAGCTGCGTTCTATGCCTGTCCCGTACAGGGCCTTCATTAGCGGCGTCTCGTGCCTGTTGTGCTACGTTTGTGCGACAACCTAACATTTTATCTCTTGAAGTATATTTAATAACAGTATTCATATTTGTTTAATTTGTTTAATCAGTGGCGCAATTGGGAGGTTTCCCATAGGGTGTACAGGTGTAGTCTAGATATTTTCTTTTAAGTAACTTTTCGTGGATGCTAAATTTAAAATTTATTTTTATTTGTCAATGTAGTTATTTATAACGTATTCAATCGAGACATTAATTCACATTCGTTACTATAAAATAATGAAAATTTGATAATTGTGAATATGGTATCGGCTTCTGAGGGGGAAGGGGACTTACGGGGGGGGGGAGTGAAACCCTGTGACCCGCTAACCAGGGATGTGCCATCGTGTATACTTGCCCCGATGAGTGATAATAACCGCAATTCAGTTTTCTTGCATTTACTGTAAATTTTGAAAACCTTCCGGACGTGTTCTATAGGTCTGGTGGGTAACTCCGAGATGCTGCTCAGACACCGCAGTGGAAATGCACAAGCGGTGACAAACCGTCGGTGGCTAGCGGAAGGCTGCGAGTTGTTGAGGAGTTTATAGCTTCGTGGTGTTAGTCAACATCTCAAAGATCGGGGAAAGGCCTCAGGGTCATCAAACGAAAACCCTTCAGACCTTCGCGCATCCGGAGTGCTCTGCGAGCCGATGACACGATTCGTGAGGGGGGAGGAGAGAGAGGAGACAGGGATGGCAAGTCATGACTGGGGGGCGGATTTTGATGACCCAAAACATCGAGAAAAATGATCAATAAAATGTTCTTAAAATGCTTTAAAAATGCCCTAAAATCAATGAAAAATGACGCAAAAAATCTTATCAAAACCAGTTCGGATGAACAACTCAAGCTGTTGAATTCTTTACTGAAGTAACCGAGACTTCTTCCATTCGGTTCAGTGAACTCAGCTTGCAAACTGTTCGTTTGGACTGTTCTTTACCAGGAAATCTCTGTCTTTAGTTCATATTTAGCAATAAATTATATGATCAATATTTTCTCCACATTTTCTACGGGAAGGTTGTGTCTTTTATCTGTTAAAATCATTTTGAAAGATGAAAATGAACTTTTTACTAACACAGATTTATAGGTGCAAACATACATTTAGTCACATTTCTCATGTGCATTTCTGGAACTTCTTCACTCCTCCCCACCAAAAACCAACAACAACCTTATATGACACCACCCATTGAACGGTAATTTCTTAAGCTTCGCCTTTCCGACAGTAGGTTTTTGCCTGACCTGTGCCCTTCCTCGCTGGGATTTCGAAGACGACACGTCGTGGCGATAAGACTCAATTTGTCCCTGCACCAGGAACGGGTGCAATTGTCTGAAGTGCGTGCTGATCGGAGTCGAGCGTGATACATCCATTTAATGTTGACTTGCAGAGCTCCTTGTGTGCCATGTGTTGGGTGAGAGATTTCGGCGCGTAGTTGATAGCGTATTCGATCTGATAATATTTGCGTTTCGGGAAAGTATTTGCGTTTCCGTAAAATAAATTTCAAAAAATTACAATTACAACATGTTCATTCTTGAAAATTATTTGTTTTAGGCAATAACATATTAAAATAGGCATCGACCGCCCTTTTAGGATATTTAAGGCACTATTACAAGCTTTCAGTATATCTATTTTTTCATGATTCGTAAACGTGCAATTATTTCCCACAACATCCTATGGGAACTAAATAGGTATTTGTTTTAGAATCCGAGACCTAGATTACTAGACAGTGACATTCCGAAGGATGGGCGGAGGGTTACAGAGATCATACCCCCTCCCAAAACCAACAACTCGATAAGACTGCAAATAATATGTGTAAGCTTTCGATGGAATTACGCATGCGCTCTATGAAACATGAGTAAATACTACGTGGTTGAAATTACGCCTACTTCACAAAAACCCACTCATCCTTAATTCCGAGAACACTTTTTCCAAGAACAAGGAGGAACACATGACGGAGGTCCGATGATATTAGAAGGGCCGTAACATTGCACTGCTTTGTGAGAAAGATGAATCCCGTAACTTGTATTGCAAACTCGCATTTGAAATGATCAGTTTCGAAGTATAGCATGCGCAAATTATAATATAACGAAATAAGTAATTTTAGTTAAAATATGTAAAAATATATAATACCAAAATATAAAATATAAAAATTCTAATTCATTCAGAATGTTTTGCAAATTCTAAAAAATATATTGAATGCAGGTATCTTGTTCTTGTAAAAATACGTATGTACCTGAAAATCGTTCCCTAGTCACGAGAAAGCAGAAAATTAAGTTCAGCAAACGAATTACAGGTATGCACAGTACGCTTTCAGGTATATGCAGAGCCTTGCGGGCGGCTGGAATTGTTGACGGAGACAACAGTGTGAGGCCTCATCATTGTATGAATCACCCAGCATCAATTTTTCAACCGCAACTTATGAAGCCACCAACCATATATCGTTAATAGCTGCCTCTATCTTGTCTGCGCATCCGCCAAAAAACTTCCATCACCTCCTCATATTGTCACTAGTTTCCACAGCCGCTGTCATCATCACCACCATTTTTTGCATTTCCCATTCAGCCTCCACACTCTCTTTCTTGAAGGTTCTCTAAAGGAGTGGATTACTCGTAGTCCTTCGTCGTTGCAGTCGACATTGTCGCCTTTCGTGGGTTCTTCGTTTCTCAGTCACCAACACCACCTCCGTGATCACCGGGTCTACCAACATCATTTTCAACTCCACCGCCATTGTCTCACAGCCACCGTCACCGGCAACATCTTTAACAATCTCTTGCATATACTTCAAGACACGGAGCTTCGTTCACACTACCACAGTCGTCACCACCTCCGCCTCTGCCATCCACAGCAGCAACCTCGCCGCGCTGTAGTCTCTGCCATCGCCTGACCCACGCGCGCACTCCGGAATCAGCTACGACCTCCAACCACCATCGCTGCCACTCGACTCACCGCTTGCTGTCCAGGCGGCTCCTGCATCACCACCTCCACGCCCACCGCCATTATCGTCAACGCCGACGCAACAAATACCCTCGTCAATGCTTCAAGTCACGCAGCCTCTTTTACACAATCACTCCGAACTCGCCTCTACCACCATCTACACCATCACCGCCTCTGCCATCCACAGAAGCAACACCGTCACCGTGGTCGCGTCCTCTACGACCATCACCAACCACCACCGCCGCCATCACCACATTACAGTCCACGCGGCTCCGGCATCACCAACTCCACGGCCGCCGCCATTACCGTCAACGCCGACATAACCAAAATCCTCGCCTATATTTTACGCCATGCAGCTTATTTCACACAAGCACTCCGGACTCGTCTCTACCGCTGTCTTCACCACCACCGCCTCTACCACCTACGGGAGAAACCCGGTCGCCATAGCCACCGTCATCGCCTGTACCTCGAGCGCATTTCCGGCACCCTCTACGACTATCACCAACCACCTCCGCAGCCATTACCGCCTGTCAGTCCTCTCAGTTTCGACATCACCACCACTTCGGCCGCCGCCATTATCGTCACCGCCGACAGAACCAATATCCTCGTCTATGCTTCCAAATCAATCATCCTCTTTGACACAATCACTCCGATTGATTGATTGATTTTTTCATGTTTCCGGGCGCGTCAACTGCTTTGGTCATTAGTCCCGTTAGTGAAGTGTATTTTTATTCTCGGGAGATGGCGGTGATCTTCCCCGCCGACCTACCGTCGGCTAGTGGGGTTTCCCCCTAACCAGGACTCTCCCACCAGCGGGGCACCGCCCCAGCCGGGACAAGCTCTAAAGTCCCGACCGGTCTCCCAGAATATGTGGTAGTGTAGTGCATGTTAGTGTAAGTGTGTGTGTAAGGGGAGAAGAGAGGACAAGGAAGAGGAAGGAAAGATCGCGCGCGGTCCGTGGCCCGTTTGGTAGGGAACTGCTCCGGCATTCGCCTGTTGCTGATCGGAGAAACCACGGAAAACTTCTGATCAGAACAGCCGGCCGCTAGAATTCTCCTCCAGACAGCGACTGAATCAATCACTCCGAACTCGTCTCTACCGCCATCTTCACCATTACCGGCTCTGCCATCGATAACATTAACCCAGTCACTGTACTTTGCCTGTACGCCTCAACGCCTGTACCTCGCGCGAAGCCGCTTCCTCCGCGACCATCACCTACCACCAGCACCTCCGCCGCCATCATCGCTTGCCAGTCCACGCTGCTTGGCATCACCGCCGCCACGGCCGTCGCCGCCGTCGTCACCAGTGCCTCGTGCACAGCCGTCGTCGCCCCCTCCCCTCGCCGCAGCCGGCGCCGCCGCCGCCGCCGCCGCCGCCGCCGCCAGCGTCGCCCGTGCCTCGTGCGCTGCCTCCGCCGCCGCTGCCCCGCGTGGCAGAGGCACGAGAGAGGGGAGGGCACGGGGCATGGCGGGCTCGGAGCGGCGCGGCGCGGCTCCGCTCCGCGGCAGAGCCTTCACCAGTGGCGCGAAAGTGCCTGAGGACGAAGGACGCCCGGGCGGTCCTCTCTCTCCCCAGTCCTCGCGTGCGCGCTGCCGCGGCGGTCGCCGTCCTCTGGCGTTAGCGCCACTCCTCGCCCCCGCCCTCACACCCCCACCAACACTCCCCCACTTCCGCCGCCGCTCCGTGGCCTTCCGGTCGCGAATCCCGCGCTGACTCATCCGGTCCGTTACTCACTCCCCCAGCCCAACTTCTCGTACGCCAGACGCCGGTCGTCTTGGATCCTGTTCGTGGAGACCGTCGTGTGTTAAGGTCCATTTCTTGTTCGAGTTTGTTCGTCTGTGTGTGTTCGTGTATGCCGTTCGTGTTCGTTCCTGTTCGAGTCGTGTGCGTTTCGGATCGTGTGAGAATCGTGTGCGAAGCGAGTTCGAGTCGGGCTCGTCACCAGGTTTGAGTGCCCGCCGTTTTCCCGCCTTGGTAGCGCCGAGGATGCGCGCTTAGTGAACCAACCCGCTGCCGCCTTCGCCGCCGCCTCCGCCAACGCCGCTTCCCCAACAGCTGTTCCTGTCGTTACCCGGCCGCTCCGTTCCTAAGCCAGCCATGAGGTGAGTGCACCGCCGATGCCGAGAATGGCCCGGCAGCATCCGGGAATGCAGCTTTGGCATGGCCGTGACCGCGAGGTCTGTTCTTCGACCTTGTTACTGCGATGTACATTTCGAACAACAGATGAAAATGATTGTGACGTTTGCGAAATGACGTTTGTTCGGCTGCGACAGGATTTAGCGGAAATCCGTTCTAAATATGATTTGCGTATGCCGCACGTGCGGTATTCAGAGTATATAACTCTGATCTAGATTTGTATTCAGTCTGCGTGAAAATTGTAAATGACGATCTCTGTTCAATTTACCGAATCGATACATGTTGAAATAGTTTATGAACTCGGAAGTCAGACTGATGAAATTATTTTGGGGTAAGAATCGTAAGTTCCAACCAGCCAATATTTCTTCTGCAATTTATTCATGCTAAAGGGAATTTTTGTAATCATCGTGACTTAGGGTTCTGACCTTTCTGATGGATTCGGACAGTAAATTCGATGTCGTAATAAATTATTAGAATTCATGATGTAATTTATTATCATGTCAACATTCAAGTGATAAACCGGGATTCGAGAGCGGTTGATCTTGTGACTTGTGAATCTGTGTGTGAATTCATCTAATGATAAAGCATTACTAATTGAAAGAGTACTTATTAATTTGGAACAAAGAATTTCGTACGCCGAAGGAAATTTAATTTGCATTTCCTTCATGAATATATTGTAAACAAATACACGATTTTTTTATGGATTCATTTAGTAGGTTCGTTTTCCATTTCAGAACATGACCATCATTTAAAGTAAAACTTATACTTGTTGTTTCCCAGAGCCATGATTCGTGAGATTAATTTACGATGGGTCGACATTACTTCATTTTCTAATTTTATAGCTCAATGGGCAGTCGATAATGATGCAATTAACATGCTTCAATGGCTGAAACTAAATCCGTTCGTTAATTGAATTTCAATTTTTTCTGGTGTTGTGCACCATCAGAATACGATGAATAATTGTGAAGAACATTGTTTGGCTGACATTAGTTATTCAAACTCGTCTACTTGTCAACTCACATAGTGTAAAATTATACAGGATAACATACAACAAAAAGGTTAATATTTACTAGCCTGTCGTTCCGCATCGCATTGATTTGCTTAAGTTGATGTTAAGCTGATACCAAGGTGAAATATTCTTATCCCTAAGTAAAAGTAACTTAAAAAAAAAATATTTCGATCAATTTGTTATATGATTTAATCTTCCGTAGTTCTGTTCGTACGATGTATAAACAACACAAAACAAGCAATTAAGTTCGTCACTGATTATTCCTCGTACTTTTGTGCAAAATAAAATTAAAATTTTATCTTTGAATTGATGTATACAAGTGTACAAGTCTTTAAAAAAAACAAATTTTTTGACTGATGTTTAAAAAAAATAATTATTCAAAAATGTGTTATAAATACTTTTGACATTCTGGGATAGTTAATTCAATCCATATTTCCCTTTCGACTTCAAGAACTTGCGGTTTCTTAAACATCTGGTTACTGCAGAGCAAAGGAATTTTGCTTCATTCAAAAAATCATGAACTTTCATGAACTCTGAATTAAGGACATCAACAGCCTTCTTTTATTAATGCGTCTGTTAACAAATGCTACTCGGAAAGAAATGGAGAGCTGTAGTAGCAGTTTCTTTTTCGTGGTTTCCTCCTTCACGTGAACAGCACTACTGTGCATTGAGGTCAATGCCCACGGAAGAGCGGGTGTGTGTGTGAACTCCCATTGCTATGCGGTGTCGTGGTCGGTGGGGAGGAGTAACGTCTATAGGAGGATGGCGGCCTAAACAAAAGACAACGGCTCCCGGAAATCGGTAGCGACCGGTTGTGGACACGTGCCGATCGCCACGTGTCAAGACTCGGCCTGCGGAAATGTAGTGCGTTCGGGAAGAAGTTGTTCTTGGTCACGTGAAAGATTATTGTGACACCCATTTAGATCGATTATTGTAATCTCTTTTCGGAAGATGGGGAGGGATTTCTTTCACGAACGTTGGCCAACGTGCTGAGGCCGCGGTATTCCCTATTATTGTGACACCTATTTCTGTCGAATCTATTTGAGTGATTATTGTACTCTCTTTTAGGAAGATGGGGAGGGATTTCTTTCACGAACGTTGGCCAACGTGCTGAGGCTGCGGTATTCCCTATTATTGTGACACCCATTTCTGCCGAATCTATTTGAGCGATTATTATACTCTCTTTTTGGTAGATGGGGAGGGATTTCTTTCACGAACGTTGGCCAACGTGCTGAAATTGTAATATGAAATAATAGAATTGATAAGTACAATATTGAGGCAATATAAAAAAAATCTCTTTAGTATGACAGTTGCGTAGCAAATTCGGTATGACGCGAGACTAACGAACAATTCGTTCTTTGCTTGGGAATAATATAAATTAGAATCAGTGTAGAATCGCTGGTTATTGAGAAAAAATGGTCACCTCATCGTTTTCACGAATAAATTGAGTATTATTAGACTACGTTATTAAATTTTTATATGAACATATTTGTAAATAGAACTTCATGGTGTATGAAATGCAGATTTCATTATATTTTTTGTAATGTATGCGTACTTACGTTATAATAAATATTTGTGTCGTTCTCTGTAATGGAAGTTAAATGAATTTTATGGTAGCAATTGTGTGCCTATTTCAATAATTAATGTGGTAGTTTATTGGATATTTCTGTAAATTACAAATACCCATTAATTAATATTAGAGATTTGTATTTGGATATCTTGAAAATAAATATCCTTAGCATTAACTAAATATGTTTATTTTTTCACTGTTCATTTTTGGGGAGACATATTTCCTTAAACGAAAACAAAATGTTTTCACATTTTCCTCTCGAACTAGGTTTTAGTAAATTAATTGTAAGTAACACACATCAGAAAAAATGCTAAGTTTCGGTTCATTGTGGACGTGTATTAAGACATCAAAGAGATTCCAGTGGAATTTGAAAACTCATGCGATTCCCACTTTGTGTCGCAACAGCAAATCACAATTGGTATGTGATAACCGGTGACGTTTGTATGACTATTGTAAACATCTGAAATTATTACAGCAGGCAAAGGATAATCTTTAGGGGGCCGTGACAAGCGTGGAAATAGCATCTTATGCATAGAGGAAGAGAAGCGAATATCTGGACATACCGTACAGGGAACGAGACATAGACATTAAATGATAATTGCTCCGGAGAATGTTACGAAAATATACTGAAGATGTCTAAAATTAATTCCAGCAACCTTGCTTAATGATACGATTGCTTACAATACGATTCGCTAAAACGTGCATTCAGACCAGAGGTTCCAAACGAGGTTGGTATCGATCCCCCTGGGGGTCGATGGAATTTTGAAGGGGGTCAGTGATGATCAAGGGGTTGATTGGGGGTCGACAGCGGAATATGAACCGACGACTGATTGGTATAATCAAGATCTCATTGAATTCACAAATATTAAATGATCCTGATAATAGTCTTCCAATTGAGAGAAACAAAACGAATAATAAATTACAAAACCGTTCCTCTTTTTTCGTATGCGTCGTCCTTAGGATCTGGGGCTTAGCCACGCTAGTGCATCCAGTGCACCGAGCCGGTGGGGGCCCTTAATTATGACTCCCCACAGATGGATATCGCCAAAGAATCAAACAAACTGCACTTCATGTTTTTTTCTCCGGGGTACCAGCCTTATTTTTAAAGGGCCTACCAATTATATTTAAAACACTATTTCATTTATTCCAGATAACGACCCCATTTCGTCTTTCTCCACCGGTGCAACGGACAGTGTAATTGCGCAATTGCTTAGGATGCTTAGAAAAGTCAACAAATAATAACTGTATATTCACGACGATTTTCTATTGCGGAAGAAAATCCTCCCTGCCATATGCACTGGAGAAGCATTAAAGGAAGTTGAAAATCGCTCAACATTTTGTAACCATTGTCTCACGATGAAGAATAAAAACTCAGGTGCTCACAAGCGGAAAAAAAAACTTCGTTTATTGAAAAACTAGATATTTACGAAAATATTGGTGTGCAAAATAGTTATCTTTAATACATGTACGTGCAATTTTTTTGCGTTTTGATTATGTATGATGTATTATGCAGAATAACGTAAGTGGGAGTAGATGGAGCCAAAAAATCCTTTAAAAGGGAAGATGATTGGGAAATTGGAAATCCCTGATTCAGATGTATATTTGATCCATTTGAATGAAGAAAAGGAATATGTTAGACTATCTGTAATTGCAGCATTGACTAAAATAATGTGTGTGTTAAAACGAATGGCTTGTTATTTTGAGGTTCAGTTTTCAGTGCGTTACACGTATTCAGAAGGATTTATATACGCCTGTATGCAGTTTTGTATTGGAAAACTGCACACGGAAGTTAAAACATGAGAACTCTTTCCATGCAAGAATAATGGTCCCGTTAGTATACACTCCCACAGCCTGAGGCTATCACAAATGTTAAGGTCAAGCATTATAGTCAACATTTTGATAGCCATGATTGTTCTTGGTATCCTTAGATTAAATAAATTAATGAGAATTTACGTGTACAGTACAAGAATTAAGCAAACCTTGACTTGTTAGTTCTTGAATTACTTCCAGCAACAGAAGGAAATGGCAACGTTGTATAATAATGTAATAAACCTTTCATGTAAAACCTCAATTTCAAGCTCTCGTACTTTCGATGAAGGTCCATCGCAATTAAATTAATAGACATTACCATTCTCATCAAAAAACTCGACAAACATAAGAAGCTCGTTAAGTATTGATGTTTGATCTATTAGAATTCGTGGTTGTTTCCAATAACTAACAAGTGAAATATATTTATTTTATTCATGAGGTTATATAATACGCTGTATCGCCTATGGGACGGGAGGGGTGGCTCAGGGCGACCAGTGATGTCACTGCAGTGCCTCTGACCGGGAGGACCGAGGATTGAGTCCCGACAGTGCGCGGTGGCTGGATTTTCGGCACTATCCAGACAGCTGGATCGAGTTCTGCCGCTGTCTGGAAGAAAATTCTAGCGGCCGGTTGCTCTGAACGGTAGTTCTCCGTGGTTTCTCCGATCAACACCAGGCGAATACCGAAGCGGTACCTTACCAGACGGGCCAAGGACCCCGCGCGATCTCTCCTTCCTCTTCCTTGCCCTATCCTCACCCTTACACAAACTTGCACTTTTAAGCACTACACCACCACAAATGTCGAGAGACCGGTCGGGCGTTTAGAGCTTGTCCTGCCTGGGGCGGTGCCCCGCTGGAGGGAGATACTGATTGAGGAACACCTCATTAGCCGACGGTAGGTCGGCGCTCTATCTTGCCATTCAGCGGGGGAAGATCACCGCCATCTCCCGAGGAAAGCATGCACTACACTTACGGGACTAGTGACCTTAGCAGTTGACGCGCCCAGAATCACTAGTAATCAATCATTTATTTCCTATGCGCGATGAAATGTTTTTCTTAACTGTACTGGACGCTCCGACAGGAGATGCCCGCGCACCTAATGGCGGCGCCGCAAACTATTCTCCCTGTCGCATCTATCATATTTTTTTTTGTTTTTAATAAAAACTCAAAGAAAATAAAACAAATTATTACAGACGACGATACATTCTTAAAATCCTTCTGCGTCCCGGTTGTAATGGGTCAGTGCATATGTTTCGGATAAAGTGCGAATCTGACCAATTCCTGAATTAGCCGGTTAATGCTCACATTATCCAAAGAGTGGTGGATAAAGTTGGAATTAGAAACATGTTTGAAGCATACGTCGGATTATAGTCCCATGTAAATTTAGCCCATAACCTGAAATCACTATATCTCAGTTGACGCTTTGCTGTGAATTTTTGAGTTGTCGACGAGTTGCTAAGAACTCCTGCCTCAACCTTCGCGATTTATATAAAAACCTTAGGTCTGTGCGACGCATAATTTACAAGTCTGTGAAACGCGAACACCCTAGACATCTCATACTGAGACAGTCACCTTTCTTTCTGCAGCGCCCTTTGGCTAATACCAACATTAGCCGGATGCAGTCACGGATGATTAATTTCATCATCGTTCATACAGCGTTATCCACACTGTCTGGTTAATGTGTGATTACACCAGGCACTCGTAATATCTGCAGTTTTCCTTCTTTAACCTTCATCTACGTACAGATACATGAATAAATAACTTTGAAAAGAACTAAATCGCTACTAATTATGAAAAATATTTGTTGGGATTTAGTGAGAATGCCAGACATTTTCGCACGGGTAACTTCACGCAAGAACAGCTGACTTTCCCAGATTTAGAGCGTGCCTGTATACTTGGGTTTTCGTAACGTGACGGATGACATTAGATCATTTTTACACTTCCTGCCTTACAAAATGAATCTTTATAACAGTGATAAGCACATATTTGAGGCCATGAGCCCCGTTGATAAGTGCGTACGCGAATTAATTAAAGATTTATTTTATAAGGCGGAAGGCCTAAAAATAACCTAATGTCATCCGTCACGTTACGAAAACCCAAGTATAGTGAAGTTGTTGACGTGAGTGTGAAATCCGGTAGCAATGTTATACCCTTTAAATTGCGAGACAACAGCGACCTGGCTAATGATTCGATACGATTGGCGCTGGGAATTTGATGGCTCCTCCGAGGGCTTTGTAATCGGAGTACAGTTGATGCCGAGTCGCAAATCACTCGTGATCGAGGAAAAGAACGGCTTCTCGAAGGACCAGCTTAATGTTTCCTTTTGATGTCGTACTAAATCTTTCTCAGTTGCCTTCCTGTTTTCGGATACCCGGATTGGAATATGACCTCGCCCTTAAATGACACCATTATACGACGTTGAAGTAGCCAAAGGAATCAGCTTCTTTCGGTGTACGTTTCATTACCATTGTTTATAAGACACATATATATCAGATTATTCACTTAATACTCAAGGACATTCTTCTCAATGTACTTAATCGCTCACATTGTCTTGGATAATTACGAGGTAATATAGTAATCCATTGTTTTTATCCACGGAATTTTCTATTGGGGGACTCTAGGTGTTGTGTCTAGGTGACTTAATGCTTTCTTATGGAACTTTTTCATTTGGAGTGAATTTTTTATTTAATTTCAATTTTTTGGTTTATGATTATTTATAACGCATACAATTGAGATATTGAATGGCTGTTCGTTATCATAGAAAATTAGTAACAAATAAATTTGTGAGTTTGTGATAGTCTTCTGGGGGGTGCCTTTTAATGGTAGTTTTGTATATTCGAACAAAATATTAAAAGAAAAAAAATCGAGTAGTTTTTTGAAAAAATAATAGAAAATATCCTTGTGGCTTCATTTATTTAAAAAGTACTCTCAGAAATCAATATATCCGTTTCAAATTCAAGGGAACGCAATATCGGCCAGATCGATCAGGGAATAGAAAATATGGCGAAAATTCCGCTTACTGCTCAGTGGCTTGCTTTGTTCAGTCAGGTAAACGATCAGACGTTTAGCGAAAAACCACTTTTTCGGTATTAACTGCCCACAAATTGTGGTTTCTGACAACATCCTAGAAAGTTATTTACTACATATAGGGCAAGAAAATACCCTTTTTGGGTTCCACCCTCATTTGCTGCAGCATTATATAACTCTCCCTATGTAGTAGTATTCCTGAATGTAAAAATACGAATACCTAGTAGCGTTAAGGCTAGCCAGTTAATGGATGAATCCGCCTGGTGGGTCCTGGTTACCGCGCTGTTAGCGATAAGATCGTAGATGGTCTTTTAAAAACATCGATACTTCCATAAAAACATCTTTGAAACTTCGATAGAATAAAACCTGTGTTTATTAATATCAATGTTTTTACGTTATCGCGGTTTTGTTTGAGAATGCAAATGTCCGCAATACCAATAGACCATTATATTATTGAATTTCATATTAAAATATGAATTAACCACTGTTGATACCACTGTAAGTTCATGTGCTCGAACGAAGCTGACGCTGCTTGTACTCTTCTCAGCGAGCAGACTATCTCTTCCCCGAGAGATGACCTCGATGGCCTGGTATTTCCTTCGCCTTTCCTCGTATTTCGCACGCGGAGAGGCGATCAACGCACATGCAATAGGCGAGGGGTCTCCCCGCTCTTCCTGCATTCGTCTACGGCTTACTAAGGAATCTTGACTCCTTAATAGCGGTTTCCATTCGTTGCACTGAAACCCTTCCTAGTGCAGGGCAGAAACGTCATCGCTCCGCAACGTGCTGCCCCACACGCGTGAAGGGAAGCTACGAATGAAACGGATTCCGGAACTGAGTCAGTGCGTGTGCCATACGCAGTGAAATTATACACAGCTGTTCTTAGTCAGTCACACTGATGGAACTCGAAAAATAATAATTTTGAATTATGACTTTTTTTTAATTTTAAGAAGTCTTTTGGTAATTATTACTACTTAATTCATAAATTATTAACGTGTGATTTCTTTATTTAAAAACTACGAAAACTTCAAATGCGTATGAGTCGAAATTTCATATTTCGAGATCTGCCAGTGATCGATATAGTACCCAAGATTTTGAACCGAAAGGCTTCTGCAGAATTGTTTGATTTCTGAAAACAATAAAAATATTAACATGAACATTTCCGCTGGTATATGCATGGGCGTGCGAGAAACATTTCTTGGCATATATATTTGAATGATTTTGTAAGGGTCACTATTTTTATTTTCACTTTACTAGCGTTTCGAAATTTAGACGTACCTAAAACACTTTAGTTTCTAAATAGCACTGAATTTGTTAACATGGAGTTATTCAATGTTAAATTTTCGGAAAACACAATCTGATTTTCCAAACTTCGTGTAAACCACAAAAAATATTTTAAGACATTTCTTGCAAAACATAATATACTCCATCATTCGAAGTATCCCTGCGTGACAGAAGATCCTCAATTGCCTTCACAATTTCACCATCACATTTCTAAATCAGCATGGATAACTTCTGCACCTAACCTCACAATGGCCCGGTGCACTGGACTGCTCTGACGCGATCGTCAGTGCAGTTTAGTGCGCCCCGAGTGCGCCCTGGTTCCGTGTCGATGTGCTAATGGAACATGCGCTACTTTGCTCTGATGCGCCCTACCGGTCGAATGGAACACGAAAGCTGCCCCTTTCTACTACCACAGTAATAAAGGGGGAAAAATAGGGGGTTAACAAAATAAAGCGTTTATAAATAAGTTGTTGTTTAAGATGTAAAAAAATATTAAAGGAATTTTAATAAGAAAGTATTTTAAGAAGATACTCTTGTGTTATAAGGAGTAACACTTGAATTTAAATTCGAGGGAGGAAAAGGAAAAACTCGGAGTTTTCAGTGAGAAGTTTTTGCACGGCATAGTGTACAGCAATGGACCGAAATTTCGATCTTCTGCGCATGCGCAGATGCACAAAAGTGATGCGAAACTTAAACAGCGGATGCGCAGAAGGTCGATAGTACTGTCGATTACCTTATCGTTTCGCCGTGCAAAAACTAAAGAGATTGTGCCCACCTTAGCAGGGCGACAATCGATCTTCTGCGCAAGCGCAGATGCACAAAAGTGATGCGAAACTTGAACCCCAGATGCGCAGAAAGTCGATAACTGTATCGCTTCGGCGTGCAAAAACTAAAGAGATTGTGCCTGCCCTAGCGGGCCGACTATCGATCTTCTGATCATGCGCAGCACAAAAGTGATGCGAACAGCGGATGCGCTGAAGGTCGATTTCTGTATCGTTTCGCCGTGCAATAACTCCGTGCTCCCTCTTGGGAAATTGGGAACTTAATCGACGTTTTGTGGTCGGTGTCGCACCCCCACGCGCGACCGCGCCCGCGGAGATAAGCGCAGAGCGGGCGTGTGAATCGTGCGCGCGGGCTTTGGATGAAGCGGCGGCGGCGGCGACTGCGGCAGCGGAGGCGGAGGCGGAGGCGGAGGCGGAGGCGGAGGCGAAGGCAAAGGCGGAGACAGAGACGGAGGCGGAGGGGAAGACGAAGGCGGAGGCGGAGGCGGAGGCGGAGGCAGAGGCAGAGGCAGAGGCAGAGTCTGAGGCTGAAGAAGAGCCGAACGCGGAGGCGCAGTCGGAGACGGCGGCGCAGACGGTGGCAGAGACGGAAACGGAGGTGGAGACTGGGGGTGGAGGTGAAGACGGAGACGGAAACGGAGTCGAAGGCGAAAACGGAAACGGAGACGGGGGAGGAGGCGGCACAGACGGAGATGGAGAGGAGGCTGAGGAGGAGGAGGAGGAGGAGGAGAAGGAGGAGGAGGCGGAGACGGCGGCGCAGGCGGAGGTGAAGACGGAGGCGGAGACGGATCGAGAGCAACAGGCGCTGCGTTGCCCCTCCGTGCCCTGCCCTGCACTGCTCTCCCTGCGGCGCCGATAAGGAATCAGTGGCGGGGGAGAAACCGGAGAGGGGGCACGAAGTGGTAGGCAGCTGCTTCAGAAAGAACCACGAGGACTCCAGAAACGGAAGAAATGGTTTTAATCCAGTAGGTTCAAGATGTTACTCAGAACTGGCAAAATTGGAGAACAAAAGTTCTAGAAATACATGAAAGCGTTACTCAGTATTGGCGAAATGGACCAGAACAAATGTTAATAGAAAGAACAAGATGCTTCTCAGATTTCATGAATTTTAGAGGAAGAAATGTTTGTAAAATATTAAGGCGTTAATCATTATCAACACTGGTGAATTTCAGAAAATTAAATGTTTTATTGAATACACCGAGGCATTATTCAAAACCGGCGAATCGATAAGAAATAGTATTATATCCATCACCTATGAACACGTGTAGGTGGATTGTACAATATTACATTCAAATAAGAACTGATTGAAAGCTTGCATATAGGCAGTCACTGATTTCCTTCCTTTCCACAGAAAAGTACGTTTTGTGGAACCTGATACCGAAGACGTGGATAATTTTTGTTCCTTTATGTAGTAAATATTTTCCTCTAACACAGAGTAGTCACAACTCAACATATCGGCAAAAAAATAGCTTGGAGGCAAAACATCTGTCCGAATGTGCATCCGTCTGTCCGTCGGACTGCCTGAACGACTGTCCGTCCCTCTATGCATCCGGCTGTCTGTCCAGCTCTCCGTCCGGCTGTCGGTCCGGCAGTCCGTCCGACTCTCCGTTCGGTTGTCCGTCCGGCTGCCCGTCCGGCTGTCCGTCCGGCTATCCGTCTAGCTGTCCGTCCGGCTGTCCGACTGTGTGTCCGACTATGTGTCCGACTATGTGTCCGACTGTGTGTCCGACTGTGTGTCCGACTGCCCGTCCGACTGCCCGTCCGTCTGCCCGTCCGTCTGCCCGTCTGACTGCCCGTCCGACTGCTCGTCCGACTGCTCGTCCGACTGCCCGTCCGACTGCTCGTCCGACTGCCGGTCCGACTGCCGGTCCGACTGCCGGTCCGACTGCCCGTCCGACTGCCCGTCCGACTGCCCGTCCGACTGCCCGTCCGACTGCCCGTCCGACTGCCCGTCCGACTGCCCGTCCGACTGCCCGTCCGACTGGCCGTCCGACTGCCCGTCCGACTGCCCGTCCGACTGCCCGTCCGACTGCCCGTCCGACTGCCCGTCCGACTGCCCGTCCGACTGCCCGTCCGACTGCCCGTCCGACTGCCCGTCCGACTGCCCGTCCGACTGCCCGTCCGACTGCCCGTCCGACTGCCCGTCCGACTGCCCGTCCGACTGTCCGTCCGACTGTCCGTCCGACTGTCCGTCCGACTGCCCGTCCGACTGCCCGTCCGACTGCCCGTCCGACTGCCCGTCCGACTGTCCGTCCGACTGTCCGTCCGACTGTCCGTCCGACTACCTGTCCGACTGCCATTCCTTACTTTTTCCTTGAGTTTTTATCAATTTGATTATATTTACGACTAGCAATAAATAAAAGAAAATGTAGAATTTTCAAAAGCAATTTTTCATTTTTGTGACATATTCTCTATTTTACTGTGAATAAGAAAACCAGCGTGTTTCGTGCAAGATAATTTTACCTGTTACTCTTAAATGAAAATTCCTGGAAAGTATATCGTTTATTCCAAATAGTTTAGACTTGAAAACCCGAAACAAAACTAATAGTAATGAATTCACGCGTACTATATTATATGGAGAACCCTTTGTGCAGGCCTTATCAGTTTCCGGTCGACATGGCATGGTACTAAATCTTAATCTTTCCCGGAAATGGGGTACAAATAGCGGTCGGTTACTGTGACGATCATTCAAGTTCCAAAATATCCATTTTACTCTCATTCCAATATTGTATCAACTCGTGTACTTTCATTTTGAGTGTATTAGTTAAACTCTGATTCAGTTGAAAAAATTGCCCGGTTGTATGTTAGGTGATGAAGCATAGTACAAGCTTTACTTTTTTAATATTGTGAATGTCAAAAGGACGATAAGTCAAACTATGATGCTTGTAGGTATCAGGAATGCAATATCGACAGCAAAACATCGATGTCAATAAACAATGAGTATCCAGAATTAAACCATGTTAATAATATATCGACCGAAAACCATGATATTTGAGATCGATGTTGTAATGTAAATGTTAATAATTTGAGCTCAACAAAATTTATTTTGAACGTGGCCGTATTTATTAATTTATAATTGAGATTTAAGTGAAAACATAGTCAAAAAATAATAGAGAACAATGGGTGTTTGATGAAGCTAGTGCAAATAGCATTCGTTTATTCTAACACAAAGTAGCAACAGATATTTACATTTTTCACAGAATTTTTTAAGGAAATTTAAGGGAATTTTTCAATCAGAAACATCGAAGACGTAAAAACATCGAGCATAAAACATATGAATTAAAAAATATCGGCTTTAATATATCAATGTTTTCAAGATATCGACATAGGTGTCCCATCCTTAGTAGGAATTTGTTCTACTTTCTTATATTAATCTTAAATTTCTTTTCAATTTTAGGCAGTAGAATAAGAAAGAGAACCTAGTGTTAAAATTCAAGACAATTTCAAATCAGTTCAGTGACATCGGTCAATATTTATGACATTACTAGGAAATCTTCTGATGGGAATTAAAGCAAATGTTGACAGCTTTCTTTGACCCGTTGTCGTCGACATTAATGGTTGTCTTTTAGAAATGGCTGTGTTATTAGGCCCTTGGAACATTTTTGCCCTAGGCTTTTTACAAAGGCGGTCAAATTTTGGTTAGCGTCTGACATGACAGTTACAGCTGCTGCCTTGTGGTAGAGATATGATATCAGTGACGCGAAAGGTTTAAGACATGCTGTGGGACCGAACTTTGAGGATAGGGCTTTTAAAAGGATGACAAGATGCTACTCAAGAAAAAATAAAATGAAATGAAGTGAAATACTTCAGGAAATGTGAAATAATACGTCTCCACTATGCTCTTTGTGTGTGTGTGTGTGTGTTTGTTTGTGAGTGTGTATGTGTGTGTTAATGTCTGTGCGTGTTTTCGGTAAGACGGTAACAATTATGTGAGAAAGACGAGTTCACCTGTATTTTCCATATTCTAACTTGTTTTTGTCACCTGTCTCTATTTATGGTAAGTCAAAAGTCACAGAATGGTGGTTCTGCTCATGTTTATGTAGTAATTGACTAACCTGCGTCCGACTGTCGTCGGTCCCTCACTCGCGGCTAGACCCTTACGGTCCACCGATCGAGACAAATAGGTCACATTCGATGCGCCAGGTTCCTATTGGGAACTAATTGGGGGGGAGTCCATGTAGAAGATTCTAAGAAATCCTTTTTAAATCGTCTTTTTTTTACTTTTAAGCAAGTAAAATGCAATTTGGATGACTTACAGCACCCACAGAGATGATCAATAGTCATTCCATTTTTCTCGACAAGACAAATCGATTAGCACAATTCTTAGCTTATCCCTCTATGATATTCTGGAAGAAGGCTACCAGAACTCGCGTTTTAGGTGATTTCGTAGTACAGAATATTGTGTGGGCCATGTTATCATAGAATCATTAAACCTAATTTTGTAATGAGAAAATGTTTTAATCCACACTTTTTCTGTGCTTGAACTTTCTATGCTTGGAAATGGACGGTCCATTAAACTGTAATATGTTTAAAATGTTTTTTTTATTATGGATTTCCAAAGCATAAATATATTTTTTTTATCACAAAAATACCCTCGGAGGTGCAACCCAAAGTTAGAGAGTAATTGATATCACGATCTGAATTTAGTATTACATTAATCTTAAGTGTTTTAAATTAGTAAATTTATCAAAGCATAAGTCAGAAATTTTTTCTAGGGCTTTGATCCAGCCAACAGCCGGTTACCCTTTACGTCGCGATAGGACGCATATTCCACCATACACTAGACCAACACACACTTGCGGGCTCCTCTGATCTGGGGTCAGCAGAACGGGAGGCCCTCCGCGACAACACATACAAGTCAAGGGACAAACAACCATGCCCGAGGCGGGACTCGAACCCACGACCCTTCGGACCGAAGCGCTGAGTCGGTACTCGCTCTTAGCCACCTCGGCCATTCAGGTCGGCAGTACGCCATTTTGAATTATGAAATTTCTTTTACATATACGAAATCGGCGATCTCGGAAATCTACTCACATTTGGAACGCTGGTCAGGTGATTTGGGCGTTTCGTACGATGGCGTGTTCCGGCTTGTTGAAGAGCTCGTTTTATTGCTTTGAGTAGCTGAGTTGAAATTCGAGGAGACTTTGTTTCTAGGAGTGAATAAAGCTAGAAGAAAAGGGACGAAAAGAGACGCAGAAGAATGAAGAAACGAAACTGAAGAGAAGTAGAACAAGAGAAGAGACAGAAGATACAGGAAGAAAGAGAGACAGAGAGAAAGAGAGAGGGATAGGGAGGGAGGGATAGGAAGAGAGGGACGGTAGGAAGAGAGGGAGGGTTAGGGAGAGAGAGAAAAGGAGAGAGGACACAGAACAAGAAAAAAACCACATGTGGCAGGAAAAAAAAGAAGCAGAAGAGACAAGACGAAAAGAAATGCGGAAGAAGCAGAACAAGAAGAGATGTTGAAGATAAAGGAAATACAATAATGGATAAGACCCCAATTGAAATGCTTGTTTTTGATGAACGGTTTCGAGAGTTTTACCGAACGCGCGCATGCGCACACCGGTTTCTGCGGTCGGCAGAACCGCTCTGCGCACGCGCGAGATTGCAAAAGCGTGTATGTCGTGTCTAAGAGACCATAGAATAAGAAGAAACGAAGAAAAATAGGAAGAGAATAGAAATAATGGCTCCTTCATAGAACTTTTCAAGACACTGGGAATAAAAAGAATGGCCCCTTGTTGGCAGTTTTAACACGTCCCGCGCAACGTTTTGCACTTTGGCCTACTGTGACCTGGCGGCGTGCGTCTGCGAGGTGGGCGATAAGGCGTCGAGTGAGGTCACGGGGCCTTGGGCGCGGAGCGGGCCCGTGGGCGGGTCCCGCATCGGCCGTCAAAGGCGCCCTTGTGGCCGGCGGCGGCGGCGGCGGCGGCGGTAGCATTGGCGGTGGCGGTGGAGGAGGCGGCGGCGTAGGCGGCGGTGGCGACGGTAGCGGTAGCATTGGCGGTGCCGGTGGAGGAGGCGGTGGCGTAGGCGGCGGTGGTGGCGGTGGCGATGGCGGCGGCGGCGGCGGCGGCGGCGGCGGCGGCGGCGGCGGTGGTGGCGGGCAGCCTTGGTTCGGGGGTCCCGGAAAGTCGACGCGACGCCGACGCGGTGCGGCGGGCGTTGCATGCCGTGCCAGCGTCTAGACGCCGCTCGCCGGAAGGTCATTGCCTGCCAGGCACCGCGCCACGCCGGCCCGGCCCAAGGCGGCTCGCGCCGGCCGGGACCAGCCCGAATTCCTGGGGCGGCGCGGCGGGACGATGGCCCTCGCGATTCAGGGGAGTTAGCGATGGACGCGCTTGCGCCGCCCCGGCCAACAACCCTCGCGATCCTATTCCATTTGAAGAACGTAAGGGGTAACAGGCGGTCGGCTGGACAACCCCCCTCTCCCGCCTCAAATTTGGAATATTGCAAGTGCAATAAATGCGTGATAAAAATGAATAGTGTGAGCTCTTTAGAATTCAGTGATTGTGAGCTGACTGTATACCTAACAACGGACTGAACTCCTGAACTGACTCATTCAAGGCATCAGCTAGCGGAAGATTTGAATTCGTGAATCTATTCAATTATTGGCGTTGCTCATCACTTTCACAATATGTCAAAAGATCCATCGTGTGGCCTGAAAGGAAAATAACGTCCACGGGGCTGTCAGGAGGGCTGAAGTTAGTACGGTGTTCTGAAGGTCCCCGCGTGGTGGTGGAAAAGTCAGCAACTTTGTCCAGCATGCGGTGCCGTCCGGACAGGCCAGATTCGTACCACCCGTATGGCTGCTGGATTTTGCGTTGCCGTTATTTCCTCGAAACGTATGTTATGCTACAACCGGAGTATGCGGTGTAATAAAACAGCGTGAGTGGTATAATAAACCAGTGTATTCTGGATTCCAAAACGTGCGTGTGTGTGTGATTGTTCGAATGTAAATATTGTACAAAAGCTTATCGGGATTTGGAAAACAAACCCCTGCGTCGTACGGTCCACTTCCACTTGCATGCAGCGCCTCTGACCGGGAGGTCCTATGTTCGAGTCCAGACGGCAGCAGGATTTTCGACACTAGCTTTTCAGCTAGGTCGAATTCAGTGGCTGTCTTGAGAATTCTAGCGGTCGGCTGGTCTAGTCGGGAATTTTCCATGGTTTCTCCGATCAACACCAGGCGAATGCCGGAGCAGTACCGTAAGAAACGGGCCACGGACCGCGCGCGCGCGCGCGATCTTTCCTTCCTCTTCCTTGTCCTATCCTCGCCCCTTACACACACAGTTACACTAACATGCACTACACATATACTGGAAGACCGGTCGGGAGCTTAGATTTTGTCCCGGCTGGGGGGGTGCCCTGCTGGTGGGAGATGCCTGGTTAGGGAAAACCCCGTTAGCCGACAGTATCGGTGCCGGATCTCGCCATCGAGCGGGGGAAGCCCACCACCACCTCCCGAGCAAAAACATGAACTACACTTACGGGACTAACAACCATACTTGACGCGCCCGGAATCACTAACAATCAATCAATCAATTCATTTGCATTGGAAGAAGTACAATTACGAATTTATTAAGAAATGTAATGTTCATCTTCATATTACCCCGAAGAGAAAGAAAATCATTGATATTACCTCGCAAGTTACAGTTTCACTAAATATATTGCAATATAATTTAGTTACAGTCAACATACTAACAGCATATTAGCATTAACATTCCTCCCAAATAATTTACCCATAAACGGTGCAAAACTGACGCGGAATGATTTTTGAATAGGTGGAATTAGCGGTAAATGAGGCGCTAATTTGTTTAGGAGGATTCCTCCAATGCTGAGAGGAAAGCTGCTGCCTTACTTTACTACCCTCTCTTTATTCGTAAACCACCTTACCATCATGCAAAGTAAAACGCTTCGACGTACTACATCAATATAAGTAGAGCCCGGAAGTTCAGGCATTTATTTGCCGTAAAATAGGCATGAATAAAGGCATTTATTTTTACTGAAATAGGCATGAAAATGACATTTATTCTAGAGAAAGTAGGGGTGCCCAAAGGCATGTAAACAAAGAAAAATCATATTCAAAAGGAATAATTTAAAAAATTAATATTTAAAATGATTCACATTTTTATTCTAACTCTAAAATTTACATTAACTCTTAACGTGTAAGCAAACGATCTCTTTCTAATCTTGATACCACATGACCATCCGGAATGAGGACTACGATTTTATTTTATTCGCGACGCTGTCTCCACGAAATGATATTGTGGACTCCCTTTTGAATCTTGAAATGGAATCAGTTGAAACCGAATTACATTTTTCGTTCTTTGCACGTGCGTAAGGACCATTTCTGAGAAGGGTATATCGTAGAAGGGCGTAACGTATTTGAGAACTGTCCTCAAAAAGGGATTCGAAGCCAAACTCCGAATTAGGATGGGATTCTTTGTGAGTGATTAAAGCCTGTCAGCATCAATGAAAAAAAAATCAAAATAATTTTTAACACAGTATCTTCTTTTACAGAAAGAGAAAATACAACATGTTTTCCTGTTGCCTAGGCTTGCAGGGATGTATTCAGCTTGATCGAAATTTCTGCCAGACGAAAAAAAGGAAAAATAATCACCTAACAAGGCAGAATAAGGCAAAAATAAGACAAAATGGCAAAAATAGGCATCAGAAGCTAAAATAGGCAAAATGAAAATCCACTAAAACAACGCCAGCAGCACAGTTAAGTGATTCATATTTTCAAAAGTCATGAAATAGTTATAACAACAAAAAGGCATTTTGCCAAACTTCCGGGCTCTACTTATAAACCATTAAAGGATTTATTCCTTTTCGTAAGCCACGGCCGAAACACAAGCTTAGTTCCGCGGGTGGCAAGTTTTCCGGTTGCGGGTGTTCAGAACGCAAGGGCAGCGCTGGCGTATAACCGAGGTGCAATCTAAACAGCGGAGGAGCGTTTCCGCAAAGGTCGCCATCTTTCTCTGCCGCATACTTCCCGAGTCGCATCAGCACCGCCAACCTTTCACCGCGCACAGAGGCAGCGGCTTTTGCTTGCTCAACCTCGCGGGAGACAGTGGCAGCCTCGAGTGAGAAGGCCGATGCCCCCGCTGCTCCGCAATGGGTCAAGACCAGTGCCGGCGCTGGGCATGGGTAGACCGGGCGATCGCCCGGGGCCCCGCAAACCAAGGGGCCCGATCATGGGACTGATGGGAAAAAATGAAAAAGAAATTAGAACCCGCGAAAATCGGTAAGATAATTTTATAATTTGCGGTCAATTAGTCATGTATTTTCAAATAAATTTTTACCTTAGTTTATTATAGTCATTACTAGGGAGCGGATTTTAATGAAATGTCATTTTTTTTTCTTTTCACTTGAGAACAATGCCGTTTGCCGTTGCCAATGCCGTTTAGTATAGAAATTCATTTAATGTAATGACGAATGGAAATGGCCCATTTTTATGCGTCATTTTTTTCGCATTTTTTATTGATTTCGGCTAATAAGTCGTTTTTTAACTTTTCCCGTCATTTTAATGCATTTTTCGATGATTTCATCGATTATAATGGTTATTTACTTCGTTAAATTATATTTACGAGATGCAACAAATGTTCTCCACAGAATTCCTGAGTGACGCCTGTCGGCGTCATTGGCGGTTCGGGATAACTTGGCAGATTTTCTGTTAAAAAACAGTCCAAACCAAAAGTTTGGAATCTGAGTCCACTTGAACTAATAGAAGAAGCCTCGATTACATGTGTAACGTATCCAACAGCTTAAGTTGTTCATCTGAACGGTTTTGATAACATTTTTTGCGTCATTTGTCATTGTTTTAGGGCATTTTAAAAATATTTTAATATCATTTTATAGATCATTTTTGGCGATGTTTTAAGTCATAAAAATCCGCCCCTTAGTCATTACTTTTGAGGTAGAATTCTATGAAATAGGTCAAATGATGCTAACTTTAATATAGGTTTTACTGAAATTCATATTTATTATTTCATGTATTAAACAACAAGTAATTTTATTAAACATTAACTAAACACAACAATTTTTAGCGTTTTAAACTCACCGTGAAAATTGTATTATTTGATCGGTAAATACTTTTACGTAAAACTATTATTTAAAACATATTTACAATGTTTTCTAGCTTAAAGGTAATTTTTGTTATCTATTTAAGTAAAAACCCCATGTAGTTTCTTGCTACAACTTTCACATTTTTATTGGGGGGGGGGAGGCTACGTTTCAGCATTGCCCGGGACCAAACATTGTCCAGGTCCGGTATTAGTCAAGACCAAAGCTGGGCGCACGCTCTGCTGGCGCTCTCGTGAGATGAAGTTAGAGGCACATGTTTTCGCGTTTGTGAGGCATGTGTTTGGATTTCACGAGAAAGAATCCGCGATTTCGTGTTAATTTTGCGTTTTTTTTCTTTTTCAAAAATCGATTATAAGAATCAAAAGAAATGACAGGATTGAAAAGCTTATGACGGGGGCTGAGCTGCAGATTAGAATCGTCTTTGGTATGGATGTTTGCTTTAGTATTGTGGCATGGTTAACGTCTATCCAAACTATGTAAGACCAATTCCTTTCCATTCCTCTCCCTTCTCGAATGTTGTGTGTGAGTTTGGCTGACTGTGTGCCAGGAGAGTAGTTACTTAATGCCTTATTTTACGTAGCGAGACTCAGGCCTTGAGGCCCTCTCTTCCGTCTGACCACGCAAATTTCCCTCATCATCTATGATCCTCTCATCATCTAGCGGAGAAAAAGGTATTATTCGGGCGATCGAAAAAGGTGATTTTTAATTTAACACAGAGGCTTTTCTTCTAGGACTTTCACATGTAGTAAATCTAAAAGGGACAGCCCTTTACTTACTTCCTCTCCGAAGGGAGGCGTACGAAGGAGTTTTTCGCCCTTAAAAATTGACGGCTTCGATCGAGTTAGAACCCACACACTTGGGTAAAACTGCCCGACACGTTATACCACCGAGCCGGCTACGAAGTAAGTTCCGTATTATACTTGGAGTTTCCTTACGAGGCATCTGAGGGTAGTATCTCCAAGATGGAATATGGCACGGTTTTTCGCATCTTTCTCAGTCGTGCCGCTAGAGTCGCTTGATCTGCAATACTGCTTGGTACGGTCGCGATCATGCGACACCTTGCGTCAGGACGGAGAAAGACGCAAAAAGTCGTGCCATATTCCATTTTGGAGATACTACCCACAGATGCCACGTTAGAAAAAAACCATGTATATATCCATGGATCGCTATGCGAGCGCCACCAATCCTCCTTACGAGTAAAGGGTGCAAGCGTCGCCATAGAGTTACGAGACACCAGAGACAGGAGAAATTATTTGGTTGCAAGGGGCTTACGAGTTACAGCGGAATGATGAAATGGGGGGTAAGATGAAGTAGGTGCGGAACATGAAGTATGGGGTAAAGTATCCTAGGGTGTAAAGGCAGTAGAGTTAACTGAGGGCAGGAAGCGTCAACTGACAACCGAGAGGTTAAACTGACAATAAAATGCTCAGTGGTTATAACGAGTCAAGCGCAATGTCTCGTTCGAATCATCATTAAATGATAAAGACCTAGGAAATAATATGATTTTCTATGAAACTTTTACCTTTATGATTGTTATTAGAAAAGTACAATTAAAAAACAACACATACAGCCGTTTGATAAAGCTGAGTACTTGTATAGTTTTTTCATTATTCAGGACGTAATTAGACCTACTTTATACCTATACGTGAAATAGACTTGAAGCTATAATTCAAGCTACATCCTGAAGAAAAGCGTGAAAATCATTAATTATTTGATATGGAAATTAATCGCCCATGGCTGTTGATGTCAAATGTCTATTTTCATTAACGCGCATTTTTTGGAACATATTGACTTTGCTAATAGTCACGTAAATCCCATTTCTTTGAGAGCTAATCTGATCCTAGGACAGACATGTTTCGTAGATTAACCTTTATTTAACTTTTCTAAATACCTAAATAGGGTCTCCTTTACCTAAATTGGGTTGCACTGCCATGATACTAAGGAGAAGTATCTCGCGGGGAGAGTAGGTTGTGTTTCATATATTTTTTAAAATATTGCTCGATAGTAGAGCAACATTCACTGTCGAAGACTACTATAGTGGAGGCAATACATTTTGGCGGATCCCTTCCCTTTACAATAGTCTCTATGCAGTAGCTACAAAAGGCCAATTTCATTCCCAACTCTCAGACGCTATAGGTCTCCAGACATGTTGAAAAAGAAAAGGAATCGACGAGGCGACGGTGAGTAGGGGCAGATCTCGAAAACGACCTGGAGCCGCGAAGATATATGGAGACGACCTGGAGCCCCTAGTATTTGTAACGGATATAATTAGTGAGGCAGACGATGCCTCACTTAAAATAGCGCCATATGTCTCGCAAATTTTTAATCCGATTTTGAGCGGGAGCTCGTTTAGAAATCACCTCTACTCGACTTCATCTCTTCGTCTTATTTGCTTCTTTATTCGTTTTTGACTTCGGACCTCATGGCACGATAATCTCCTTGACTCTGAGAGCCAAACATTCAAATCCCAATCGCTAGTCGCGCAACCTACTGGATATTCATGAGGATGAAACAATTTCAAGAATAGTCTTCCAAGATTACAACTACGGTTGTGGGGCGAAGAAATTTTAAAAACATTTATAGGTACCCAGACTGTGGATTGTTTCCATTGAACAAAATAACAACTACTGCGCAATTATTTCTAGGTCCACAACTCTTAAAAAAAGATTAGGCAGGAAATTCCAAATCAGTGCAATGATATTACAAAACTAAATAAATAGATAATTACACAAATAAAAAATTCAAATATCTATTAAAACTGATTGAGGAAATCCTCACTCGCAACTTGTCTAACATATGTTGAGTTTGTGAGAAATAATATAATAAGTAATCTTTGATTTTTGAAGGGAGTTGCCTAAGAGGTGCATTTTCATGCTTTTTTAGGTTATGGCGGGCGAAATTGGTATTTGGGAAAATGTGAAACATATTTAGAACATAGAATAATTTTACTGATAAAAAAATTCTAAAGATAGTTCATAACACAATGGGTGCATAGTTTCATTTAATCTTCGTTTGCGTAGTTAACGGTCTCGCTCAGGTTAAGTCCACTCTTCTGCAAAATGACAACATTGAGATGTGTAACTGTTTGTGTGTACCGACAGTGTGTAAGAAAATTAGATAACCCGTCGTGATTTATTTGTGATCATCCAAACAGTATACTCGCAGGAATATTCTATTTTGCATTATTTTTTATCCTTTCGTACCAACAAAATGAGCTCTTAAGTTATTTTTATCAATTCCCAATTAACTAAGCTTTATTTTATCTAGATGAAATGGAAAGCGAACATTTCATAAATCGTGTATTAATTTTTTTAAATTAGTTTATTTTTGGTCGCATCCACTACAAAGGTCATTAGCGACCACACCAATTACAATATCTAATACACAGTTTATTTTTAGATTTCTATGTATTAAGAATTGTTGGCGAATGTTGTTAGGAGAAGTTGTTAACTTCATTGGGCTTAAATTAATTGAGAAATAGCTGTATATAAAATTATTGTGTGAAGAAAATGACTGTGAAATGTCGCAAACAAAAAAGGAAGATAAAATAACAAAGGCGGGGAGGGTAGAGATGCAATCACCTAAATGCGTCCGGTTTTCCGTATTGAAGGATTAAGCAACAGTGGCTTGTATTTCACAATCCTCGCTCAGCTATTTAATATTTATGATGTGCCTACGAGGCTTTTCAATTTTCATGACATTTTAATACAATAAAAGAGACTGAAAGGATTGAAATTTAAAACTCCTCACGCAACATGTATCGAAAAAGGGCTTTATTTATGCGGCTTCATGATCAGTTAATGGGTATCAGCCACGTGAGTTTCAGAGTATGCATGAAGTTTTTTTTCTGCTTTTTCCTCATAAAAGTGAACGAGCATACAAACCTGTTGTTGCTTTGCAAAATCGTAAATGTGGTTCGGAATGCAAAATATTGACATTTTTCAATTAAATAACATACGAAATCATAATTGTTGTGAAAGTAGTAAAACAAATGTAGACTTGAAAAATTTAAAGTAAAGAGGTACGAGAAAATTTAACAGATACATACGTCTTGTAAGATATCATTAATTTGTTAGGGTTCAATCATAAAATTGTCTAATTAAAAAAGTAGCTTAATATTTACGTATGTTAGTTATTTACTTTCGTGGTTAACTTTATTGATCCTCATAAGCTTGAACACATTGAAGTGAGAAAACCCAAGCGCAGGCGTGAATCTGTCTTCTCTGTAAAATGATTATGCAAACTTGCTCCGCAAACGTATTTCGAAGGTAGCTTCATGTTCTTTTGAAGAAAGTAAATACTTTTTTCCAATTATGTGTCAAAAATAATTGGAATACTGTGGTCTTACAAGTCTAGAAGTTAGCCACTCTAAGCGCGCACTGGATACACGGTCAGTACGGCACACGGGCGGACTGGTCGCGACGGATGGTAGTTTTTGATTGCGCGCACTATAGACCGGGAGCTAGCAAAAAAAACCGTATGATAAGTTCAAAGCTAAAACTTTTTATCTTTGAGAGAATAGAAGTTAGCCAGTGTTACGAGGAACAGGGAAAACCAAGTGTGGCGACCTGTAAGTGTCGGCGTAGCGCTGCACATTTTTTCAATCCGTCGAAAAAAACTATGCCATTGGGAAATGAGTACACAGCTAATTCTTGTTGTATATTGTTCGTCAGAAAGTCAAAGTGTGAACGAGTTGTAAGTCATACCGATGTGGCGCCTCAAACTTTACGCCATACTGAATTCAAAGTGTCATTTCTTTAATGCACTCATGTATTACGAGCTCAAAGCTAATGTTTTCCCCTAATGGCAGAAACATTTTGTTTCCTTACCCGTGCCATACCGTGCTACGCAACGCCGACACCTAAAGGCCGATAAAATTGCGTTTCCTTGTTCCTCATAGGGGGGCGGATTTTAATGAATTTAATGTCATTTTTTCTTTTCACTTAGGAACAATGCCTTTTAGTAAAGAAATTCATTTTATGTTATGACAAAAGGAAATGACCCATTTTTGTTCGTCATTTTTTTTGTATTTTTCATCGATTTCGGCTATTGAGTAATTTTTTAACGTTCTCCGTAATTTTTAATGCATTTTTCGCTTATTTAATCGATTTTAATGTCATTTTAATGTCATTTTAATGCATCTTGCTTTAAATAATATTTACTAGATGCAACAAATGTTCTCCACAAAATTCCTGAGTTCCTATACGTGGTAGCCCATTCGATTTCTTCGCTCAGAAGTTGTAATGTCAACCATTGTGAGTAAGTAATCTAAGGTTCCTGTGACGCCTGTCAGCGTCATTGGCGGTTCAGCCAATTTCGGGATAACTAAACACAGCGATTGTCTGGTAAATAACAGTCCAAACCAAAAGTTTGAAAGCTGAGTTCATTTGAACGAATAGAAGAAGCCTCGATTACATTAGTAACAATCCAGGTTAAGTTGTTCATCTGAAATGGTTTTGACTTTTTTACGTCATTTTTATTTGCTTTTAGGGTATTTTAAAAACATTTTAAGAGCATTTTAATGATAATTTTTAGTGATGTGTCAGGTCATGAAAATCTGACTCCTACTCATAACACTGGCTAACTTCTCAAAACGTTTAAGCTTTGAGCTTATCATACGAGATTTTTTTGCTGAATGTCGGTCTACTAGGCCGGACCGGGGAAGACAGACAGGATGGAACATAATGGACACTTCGGGAGAGTTTCGGTGTCAGCGTGGCTACTTAACGCCGCCAAAACAAATATTCGCAAACTCCAAGTAATCCAAAACCAATTCCTGAGAAACATAACTAATGCCCCATGATTCATTACAAATAATCAACTCCACAAGGAATTCAACATTATATCATTAAATCATCACATCACATACCTTGCTACAAACTTCTATCATAACATACACCAAATTTCAGCACTCACCGAATTCAGACTCGCAAAAAATCCAACCCATAAAACCAGAATTCAAAATAAATACACTTTTCATATCTTTCAAATTAAATTCGCTAACATAGAATTAGATTAGAGGACCCATAGTGGGCAACCTCCCCATTGTATAGTATGTAAGCTTAGAATAAGTTAGTGAGTAAGTAATAAAAAGTACATATGTAAAGTTGAAATAACTACCTATGTATTTACCTTCAGAAAAAATAAATAATAAAAAAAATTGCTAATAGCCCCTGTCTTTTATTATGCGCATAGGCTGCATTGACAAGCAATTGCTTTGTGTTCATTTTCAATAGCGGAAGACGAAAATTAAGCATAGAGTCGAAGAAATCCCAGATTGTGGATTCACTATATAAACAGAACGAGAATGACAAAGGGAGAATATAATGTATTATATCCCAACATAGTAGAAAATAAAAAAAATATTTCAGTATAGTAGGGTGCCACATGATAAATTCCAAGCTCTATTGAATATTTTGAATGAGACACTGAGTCATCTACCTAGACAGAGGTCGACAGAAAATAGAATCCTAGAAAAATAGAGATAAAGTTCATTTACATCAAGTGAACATCCCACTTTAGGTAAAGAAAAATATTAACCAAAATATTGCAAGTTGCGTATCACAAGATTCCAATTCACATATTTTGATATTATAATCATCAGTTGAAAACATCTAAAACTACATTTTGTATTTAAAAAAAACATAAATAAATTTAAAAAAACCTGAAAAGGAAACAAAGTTCTTGAAAATTTAAGGTTGAATCTATTTTTCATATTTTCAACTTAACTTTTTGTTGTGCCTTTTTATTTGCAAAACACACGATGCTCATATTTTCTCAGACATTCGAAAACATAATTGTAAAACATTTGTAACGAAATACCTGCACTCACTTTAGAATGCCATGTCGATCGAACCACTTTTCAATCCGTCATCACCTGCCAAAGAGCAAAAAGGAATTATTTTTTGATGGAGATCCGGAATAAAGTGGAGACTGTTACGTAAGCGCCGGTGCGTGATTTCACTGTCTTTGAAAAAGTCATCGCACTTCTTTTATTCTCTACTTGACTTCCCAAAAAGAGCTTCTGCAGAGCCCTATCACACTCCGCGCATTGAGACGCAAAGAAAGAAAAGAAGGAAGGTAGAAAGAAAAAAAGGAAGAACTCTTTTTAGCCGTTGAGGCAAACAATCGCGAACGCGTGCGAGTTATTTCGCTTCAGCTAATTCGCAACACCGGTTGCGGCTTGCTTTGAGATAATCGGCGACGAAATCAATTGGAAAAAATGGAGTTGTGTTATTGAAGATTCAGAGAGTGATCTTGTTACCCGTTGGCATAATCGTTGATTATGATGTTGATTGTACCGCAGAATGAATTATTACTAGGAAACGGATTTTCATGTAAATACATATTTTTACAGGGACAAATTACCTGTAACTGTAACAACCCAATATCTTTTAGTCGTCGCACGACATTCTGAACAAATTTTATTCTACATATTTTTACGTATTATGATACAATTACATATTTTTACATATTTTTTCTATTGCTACATATTTCGTTACATTTTAATATATTTATAAGCCGAAAATGAACATTTCACCTGCGCGTTCGAAATATGTTACTGGAATACTAACTTTGTTACTGAAATACTAACAAAGACATGTAATGCGCTTGTATTAATGCCTGACCTTCGCTACTAATTATCAACATTACCCCTCCTCCCCGTGCCTTCTGCTTCTTGGAAACCGCGTACTCGGGATCAAGGAGGAGCGGATGAATGTGAAGCAGAAGGAACTTCAACCATGTGCTTATTCATGTTTCAAAGACCCCATGCGTAACTCGATAAAATAAATATTTTTCAGATCATTGTCTTATCGCTTTTCTGGACTCGGTGGGGAGAGAGGGGCGTATGCTCCCTTTACCCCCCCCCTTTCTATCACAGGGTAGACGGTACTATTCACTTGAGCGCCGGCTCCTCGTAAACAACATTTATATACATCGAAAGTGTTGTGCATTTCGGATGAAACTAGTGAATAATTGCTTCTGTAAATGTAGAACTTTCTTTCAGCCTCTCTGAATTCATGTTAAGATCTGATCGGCAACGTACTGTGTTCGGAAAACGCTTGAAGAATGTAATTTTAAACATTATATAAAATTTTTATTTCATATGCTTTTTTATTTTTCCTACATATTGTAGAAGAAATAAATACGTATGTATGCACATATTTTGCTTTTTTATTGCAATAAATTCCGTTTCTTTAGTTACTTATTACATACTTTTCCTTAATGCTATAAGAAGTCACATCATACTGGAGATTCACGGTGGTAAAGATCCCCTATGAACACAATAAAATAAATAAAGTACTTTTAAAATGGTAAGAATGTTGAAGTAAGCTATTTTTGTCCGAAATTATTTTCTTCCTTGTAGTAATTATGTATATGTTTGGGATTTAGAAGCTAAAAGTGAGCCTACGCTCTTATTCGAGTGGAGTAATCAATGTCACATACTGTACTACATTCTTCATGGAGATTAGAACAAAAATATGTTGTTGATATGCCTAATTACACCCCTTACCTTATATACTTTCCGATGTTTTTAATGTTATTCGTCTTTAAAGTTGTAAATATGTTTTCATCCTCCTCAGATTGAATTGGCACAACTATTTTCCATTATTTTTTGTAGATTCAAGAGTAGATCGATTGTACGTTTTTAGTTAATTGAGAAAAAATTAAGCGTGTGCTTCATTTTCAGGAATGAATTTTACCCACCCACTGATGTAAGAGTTATATGGGCAAAATGTCTCCTTCATGGCGTTATGATTTCATGATACATTAACCACGACCTTCCCGTGCTGTGAAATTGCAGGAAAAGGTGAAGGTTAAGAAGTACCTGTTTGCAACCATGACCTAACGTGTTGTGGTGTGAGATGTGGCGCATTGCCAACATAACGGATTCTGCCTGTTAAGCGTATATTGATACGCCTTCTAAGGACCACGTGTTCCCGACATTGAGTTGCTATTTTCTAATGTCTTGTCTTGTTCACAAAATAGGTCCCGATTTTGTGTTCAAACATCCCTGCTGTTTCTGTTTATGACAAAGACCAATTTGTAAAGACATGCTATTGTATGCCTTTTAATATATATTATGATGTATTAACATAGTATTTTTTCATTTTCATTGTTTTATTAAGATTTATTTTCAAGCAAAGATAGTTATGTGTAATTTTTATCCACATGCTATTGTGATAAAACTCTTGTTCTATGTAATTCTAATGAATTCCTTTCTGAATGTAAAGTAATTCATGCACTTTTATGTTCCGCCATGTAAAAGGTTAAATCTAGAGAAGAAGGAAGCAGTAACGTAGTAAGAAGTGGGTTTTATAAGAAATTGAAGAAGAGGTTCCCATCTTTCTTATTCCATTCGATGTCACAGTCTCTTTTCTTCTAGATATTAATCTTATTTGTTTAGTACTATACTGTATACTACTAAATCGTTACTTATTTGTAATCCTGATTTCATCCAAGCATTGTATAGTACTGTCTAAGAGAACTATACTAAACCCTTACTCAACCCTTAGAAAAGGTTGTCCGTGTAAAAAGAATCTGTTCATTATTATCACATAGTACTTTACTTTTCAAATGAAAAAATCATTTCCCTGAACTTATTTTTTTAAATTTATTATTCCGATTCTCACCACTGCCAGAATCTCTTAATACGTCTGGTGACGCACAAATTATCCGTGCTTTCCGTATCTCCGACGCCGGTCGGAGGTGTAAGAAAACAGCGGCACCGGGAAGAAAGGATCCCGAGCGGTGCGTAGTCTGGTTGTTAGGGTGCTGTTCCGGCATTCCACTGGAAAAGATTCGGGAAACCACGGAATGCTCTCAACGGAGTGTTTGGTACCAGCGGGCGCCACAGATTGACTTATGTAATGCACATGAAGGAAATTTTTGGCCTCTTGCCGGGATTAAAAATGCGACCGTCCAATTACTGGTCCGCTCGAGCCAAAAGGAATTGTCCTTACACTCCGGTTTTCCGGCGTTGGTTCTGATTTGGCTTATTTTCCATTGATGGATGTTTGATGATATGGTTGACGCTACGGTCACTAGAAGGAAGCAGATTTTGATGACCTAAAACATCGCCAAAAATGATCAATAAAATGCTCTTAAAATGTTTTAAAAGTGCCCTGAAACTAAGGAAAAATAACGCAAAAAATCTTATCAAAACCAGTTCGGTTGAACAACTCTAGCTGTTGGATACGTTACTAATGTAATCGAGGCTTCTTTCGTTTGAGTGAACTCAGCTGGCAAACTTTTGATTTGGACTATTCTTTACCAGAAAATCTCGGTCGTAAGTTATTCCGAAATCGGCCGAACCAGAAATGGCGAAACCTCACAAGAATTACGTACTCACAACTTCTGTCAAAACCATTTCTGAACGAACAAATCGAATAGGCTACTGAGTAATTTTGTGAAGAACATTTGTTGTGTCTCAAAAATATTATTTGAAACAAGTACCATTAAAAATGATATTAAAATCGATGACATCAGACAAAAATGCTCTAAAAATGACGAAAAACGTAAAAAAATGACTGATTAATCGAAATAGACGAAAAATGCAAAATAATGAACTATAAAAATGGGTAATTTCCTTTTGTCTCAACAGAAAATGAATTTCTATACTAAATGGCATTGTTTTAAAGTAAAAAAAAGACTTTTCATTAAAATCCGCCCCCTAGTCATTAGACATGTTTGTGTAACGAGTGTGTTATTTCGGAAGATGCGGTGCGCTTCCCCCGGTGGATGGCGAGATCCGGCACCGATCTACTCGTCGGCTAGCACGGTTTTCCACATACAGGTATCTCCCACCAGATAGGCACCACCCGAACCGGCACAAACTCTCTCAACTGGTTTCTCGACATCTGTGATGATGAAGTGCATATAATTGTGTGTATATAAGGGTTGAGGATAGGACAAGAAAGAGGAAGGAAAGATGCCACGCGGTCCGTAATCCGTTTGATAGGGTACTACCTCGGTTGGTTGGTTAGTGATTCCGGGCGCGTCAACAGTTTAGGTCATTATTCCCGTAAGTGTAGTGCATGTTTTTCCTCGGGAGATGGCGGTGATCTTCCCCCGCTGGATGGCCAAATCCGGCGCCGACCTACCGTCGGCTAGCGGGGTTTCCCCCTAACCAGAACTCTCTCACCAGCGGGGTACCGCCCCAGCTGGGACAAGCTCTAAGCTCCCGACCGGTCCCCCGGAATATGTGGTAGTGTAGTGCCTGTTAGTGTAAGTGTGTGTGTGTAAGGGGAAAGGGTAGGGCAAGGAAGAGGAAGGAAAGATCGCGCGATCCGTGGCCCGTTTGTTAGGGTACTGCTCCGGCATTCGTCTGGTTACTACTCCAGCATTTATCTGGTATTGAAGAGAGAAATCACGGAAAACTACTGATCGGGGCAGCGGGCCTCTACAGTTATCTTCCAAACAACGGCTGAACTCGATCCAGCTCTCTAGCTAGTGTCGAAAACACGCCACCGTCGGATCTCGAATCTTAACGCCTCCCGGGCAGAGTCAACGGTAATGCTGGCTCTGAGCTAAACTCGCGTGTTTTCTTTTCGAAATATAGGGACTTTTAAGATCAACGGTATTTAGGGGAACTTAGGTACTGCTTCAAATCTTTTTCTCGTGATCGCTCTGGAAAAAAGATCTGGTTACGAGAAACGGTTTGAACTTACCTTACTAACAGAAGTTTTGCGTTTTGACTCAGATTCATGATTTACAGTTTTCAAGTCACTTAAAAATCACAGATTCACGGGTACATGCATTGAATGCACTAAACACATTTACTAAATTCACTAATGTATTTATTTTCTTTTTTAGGTGAGTACCTACCAGAACTGCTTATTTCACTGCTGTAATGGTGAGTTTATTAAATGTTATGTTGAATCTTTTTTCCCTCTAAATTAATGTGTAGCTTTTCAGATTCATCTAGCTGAAATGCTGCAACATTCTGCTAATGTTTCAGAAAGTTTGATTGCCGTATTGTTTTACTGTATGCAGTACGTTTTAGGGAGTATTGCCTTACAATTTCTTGTTTTCAGTGAATCATTCATTAAGGATTCATGTTCTGACTTCTATTTTAACTAGTCAAAGCCCTCGATTAACTCGGGAAATGTTGCTGTTTTATAAATTATGAAACTTGGCCGTTAATGGATGTAGACGCTTGATAAAAGTTACTGGAAACATAAATTAAATCTAATTGTTCTGATAGCTATTAAAATGAAGCGTGTTTCCTTTAACGATTTTAATTACTATAAATGACAAAATACAATTTAAACAAGATGTTTAGGATTATTAGCCTACTCTCGGCCAATATGAAAAGCACTGTTGATTTGTCACTAATTCTCTTATTTGAGAAACTAAATTGCTGCTGTCGCTAAATCCAACAAGTAAACTAGAAGAAGATACTTTGAAGATACATTTATACATGCATAGATTTATTTGAACTGCAAGTGGGTATGACCCAGTGGGAGTTAATTCACAATAATTACAGTACTACAAATAACGATTAATAAATAATTAATAATTACAACACTAATAATAAAAATAATAATTACAGTAATAATAATAATAATAAATAATAATAATAATAATAATAATAATAATAAAAGAATACAAAATAATACGAGGATGCAATAATCATCCTATCAATAATATTAAGTATTATAACAATTATTTCAACTCTGCTATGATATACAATAATTATACATGTTGGTGATACTAAAAATCAATACAAGCTACATAGATTTTGGTTAAATTAGATTTTAAAAAAAGACATTGATGGCATTCACCACACTTTACTGCACTGCACTACACTACACTGTTTTACTTTGAATTACGCTGACCAGAACTTCACAGCATTTCACCGCACTTCACAGCACTTAGTTACTCATTAACATCTATTACTCTCAGCTTGTTCTAACTTATTTCTAAAACTTCAGACACTTAGAGGAAAGGCATTGAAAGTTGCTGTGGGTAAACAGTTTCAATCTCTAATTGCTCTGTTACAAAATGAAAATTTCCCAAGATCTGAATATTGTTTCCTTGTTCGAATTTTGTGGGTGTGATCGCTTCGGCTGAAATAATTTGGTTTTTCTAGTCTAACCTGACAATCAATACAATACATATAGTGTAGAATATATACTCCAGGGACTTCTAACGAAGAAGTTCGCGCATGGTCTGTATATTTCGATTTATTTAGAGCTGCACTTGACGTGAATCAGCTGTTACGGCGTCATCTAATCGGGACGGTGGCTTACACGTCAATGCAGTGACGTCCCTGTGGTGACGTTTAACTTATCGATTGGATGATACAGCTGATTTACGTCAGGTGTATCTCTAAATAAATCCAAGTGTAAATTGTATTCGCGCATGTACCGTCCTCCACGAGTCCGTAGATTGCTCGCGGTCCGGGGTCCGTTTGTTAGATACTGCTGCGGCATTCACCTGGTGTTGATGGTAGAAATCACGGAAAACTACTGATCAGAGCATCCAGCCACTAGAAGTCTCCTCCAGGCAGCGGCTGAATTCGACTTAACTATCTAACGTCTAAAATCGTGCCCCCGTCGGTGCTGGAAACCCTAGTATCTAGGGATGGGCTTAACAGTTTTTCTTCAATAACCGTTATCACAATAACAGTTGACTCATAATAGCTGTTGCTAACAACAGTTGAAAAATAACAGATCCGTGATCAGCAACCTAACTTGACCGACTGCTAAGAGTTAAAGCAGTTGTGGTGACTGCTAAGAGTTAAACCGCGCGAACAAGTAACGTTGGTAGCACTGTAAAGCTTGTGCAGCTACCTTACGGCGCTTGCTTGCACTACTTCCCCAAACATGTTTGGACAGAGAAGCATCTGATATGAACGAGACTGGGTGAACTGCCAAGGAAGAATAGTAATTCATATTATGTGTAGCGAATGTGTATAGAATATAGAATATTACAAAAATGAAAGTGATTCGGGTTCAGATTGCGAATACTCTTTCAAATATGCAACTTGTGCATAGTGAAGTGACGAGTGCCAAAAATAATGAGGAGAAATAGTGTTTTTGCTAACCTATAGCTAAAGTGGTAATGACTAGGGAACGGATATCCATGTAATTACATGTTTTTACAGGAACTAGATACCTGCATTCAATAAAAGTTTTTATAGTGTCCAAGACATTCTGAATGAATTGGAACTATTTGTATTTTACATATTTTTACATATTTTGGTATAATTACATATTTTTACATATTTTACCTACTATTACATATTTCGTTATATTTTAATATATATATAATGCGTCGAAACGAAACATTTCAGATGCGTGATTGCATTATATGTTACGGAATCATCTTTCTTAACATCAAATGTAATGGTGCTGGGTTTCTATGACTTCTATATCTTCGTCATAATTGTCACCCCCCCCCCCAGCTTACTTCGTACTCGGAGTTACGAATGAGGGGATTCCTGTGAACAAACGTAATTCCAATTACGATTTTGCTCGTGTTTCAAACAGCACATCTGTTACTCCATCGAAAACTAACACATTTTTTTAAGAAAATTGTTTGAAGCGTTGTTAGATTTGTGAGGGGGTATTCCCTTTAACCCCCTTCCCCGCGATCCATGGCTAGATGGTACTACTATCATTGGAACACTGGCTTCTCGTTAACATTGTAATATATACTATGAATTGTGTATTTCGAATAAAATTATTATGTGTGGTAAAATGTAGTATAGAATTACTTCTGTAGAGGTAGAACCTACTTTAAGCCATTCCGAATGCTTCTTAAGAACTGATTGGTGACGTTCTGTTCTCGAAAAATGCTTGTAGAGAACAATTTTAAACACAATAATGAATTTTTATTTTACATATTTTTCTATCTTTTCTTACATGTTTTGAAAAAATAAGTACATATGTATGTACATATTTTGCATTTTTTATTACAATAAATTCCGTTCCCTAGTAATGACTGTTGAATATCAAATATTAGAATGCGAGTTAATTGACCGTAACTCATTTTATTTTATCGGACCTAAGAAAATATTAGTTCATCTCGCATAAACAGCAATGAGAAAGAAATACCTTCACAAACGTATTGGATATCATTTAAAGGACAAACTTCTTATCGTAGTGTATACAATAAAATATAAAAATATTGTGGCACATGGTGTGTAATAATGACGAATTATGTATTACCGAATCTATAACTTGGACACTGGCTAATCACGATTGATTAGCTGTAGTGAAGCTGTTATCGTACAAAATCGTTGCCACAAAAGCTTGTAGTAGTTCGGATTTGGTCCAGTAGATTGCAGTTCTATGAATTTCAACCGATAATAGCCAATGACAGGATAAACGAAATAACTTTTATTTTGCGTAACAGTCACGAAACTTTAACTGTTAAGAAATACCAGTTTAGCTGTTATGGGCATATCCCTTCCAGTACCTTCCGATCAGAGGCACTTGGAGTGTCATCAGTTGATGGCCTGAGCCACCGAAGCCGGACGGGTGTGATCGATCTGGGCTCGTACCGAAGGCCAAGAGGAGCTGCCGGCCCTCAGCGACCACTAGCGCCCCTAGAGTCGTGGCCGCAAGCGCCCGCATGCTGCTTTACGTAACTTGACAACGACGGTCGCCACATCGCAGCAGGGTGGAGACTTGAGCAGACCATGACTATTTGCAAGTCGGGTGTTAAAGTGGCCTTTTGTTCCCTTTCGGCTAGTTGGACATGCGGCAAGCTCGAAAATTTAAAGAGAGTGCGAACAGGAGTTCATCTTCTTCCTGCATTCAATCCTGTTTGCACAAGAAAAAGCCACACCACCTCAGAACTTGTCATTTTGCGGGAGGACCGTTTTAACCCAGGCGGAGCCATATTTTATTTCGCGGCTAAAAACGAATTATTTTTCGTGATATATATGTCGTCTTGAGAAATACGTTAAATTTTCCCTTTGCTAACATAGGCTTGCGCATAGAGAGTGGCAGGAAACCTGTGGCCTTCTTGAACATTTTGAAACGGACTCCGCAGCCTACGAAATAAAACATTTTATTTCCGTAAATATAATCAATTCCTTATTTTGCTGCGTTTTTTAAGCTGACAATTTTGGGAATTGGTTCATGGTATTTGGGGAAGAGAGGATCCCCATACCATCTGGCAACCTGTACTGATTCAACATAAAATCAATTATATTTATTAAGCATATCATTAAAGTTATAATTTTGTTCTCCTTGTAGTAGGTTTTATTATTTTCTAGTAAAATATGTCGAATGTAAACAAAATGTTGAACAGAAAAGGTCGCACATAGTGGCTTAGAAACGTAGTGGACCGCCGTCTGGTTTTAAGCTGTGCACACCTGGGCTAGATAAATGTACTCTTTTGTGAACGGTTTTTCTTAACTCAAAATTTTCGGGAATTTGAATTCTGCTTCTAAATTCTCTGGAATTCGAATTCTGGTTGCTTCTCTAATCTCTTGGTCGTCTTGATGTTCAGTTTATAATATTAACAATAAACATACATTTTTAAACCATTATGAACTTGCTAGAACTTTAAGAACCTTCCACTTCCTCAGAAAATTCGGCTCCTGTTAAATCAGGGAAATTTTCCAATATATATCAGCAGGCTGAAAAACTCGGTGTTCCTCATGTGTAAACTATACTGCGATTTATTCATAGCTGCCTGCGAAGTAAATCAACTATTTCAGTGCCACCCTATCGGAAGGTTGAACGCCACTAGTAAACATATTGACGTCACTGTAGTGACGTGTGTGGTCCCGTTTGGATAGCACCGTAACAGCTGATGAAGTGTCATAGGCAGCTATGGAAAAATCGCAGTATACGCTCTGGAACATTCACTACACTAATGGAGGTGAAGACGGTCGCATTCGACGTGCTCAGAAACGTTAATTATTCTAACGATCCATCTTAACAACACGATTTTCCAGTGATCTACTAGCTTGTGCGCCTACTAACCAGTTCTCACATTTCGTCGTTTTCACGATCGGCAGTAGCAACACTGAAGCGTCTCGCCTTACGTAAGGTCCCCGACGCTCGAGGCTTTCTTGTCTCCGCCTTCGGGATTGGCAAGCGCCCTGCAGTGCCGCCGCTCGCCTTCCTTTGTTGCGGCTGTGGCTGGACCGGCGGCGGCGGAGATGAAGGGGGCGTGACTGACGCAAAAGTGGAGATAAAGGCGTAAGCGGCGGGTGGTGACGGAGGAGGAGACAATGGTGGAGAAGATGGTGAAGACGAAGACGCAGGCGGAGACGCAGGTGGAAACAGAGATGGAGACGGCGAAGGCGGAGACGGAGACGGAGGCGGAGACGGAGGCGGAGACGGAGGCGGAGACGGAGGCGGAGACGGAGGCGGAGACGGAGGCGGAGGCGTAGGCGGAGGCGGAGGCGGAGACGGAGGCGGAGACGGAGGCGGAGACGGAGGCGGAGACGGAGGCGGAGACGGAGGCGGAGACGGAGGCGGAGACGGAGACGGAGGCGGAGGCGGAGACGGAGACGGAGGTGGAGGCGGAGGCGGAGGCGGAGACGGTGACGGAGGCGGAGACGCAGACGGAAACGATGGCGGAGTCATTAGTGGAAGCGAAGGCGAGGATGAAGGCAACGGCGAAAGGCGGAAGGGAGAGACGAAGAGGCAAAGATACACGATGATATCGGGGAAGGTGAAAGCGGAGACCGAGCCAAATACATAGGTGGAGACAAAGTCGGAGGCAGAGGCAAAGACGAGCTTGGTGGAGGTTTCAGTTGATGGGGACGGCGTGGTCTCTGGCAGCGGTGGCAGCGCCGGCCATGGTGAGGCGGGCGTGGGGGGGGGGGGGCGTTGGAGAGGCGAGCCGCGTGGCGAGCGGGCCGGAGGCCGTCTGGGCTTTTTGCCGCCCGCGCCAGAGACGCGGAGTGGGAGGCGCCGCCGGACGGCGCGCGCGGCGCCAGCGCACCGCAGACGCCCACGCCAGCAAGTAACGTCGCCGCTCGTACGGCGAACTTTTTCCCCACGTTGGGCGCCAAACTTTGATGAGATCATTTAAACGAATAAAAACATTTAAAGCACCGGGAAAACGTAAGGGGTGTATGAAAATTGTTTTTATTGATTATTTCGTGTTTCCGAGTGTGTCAACAACTATTGTTATTATTCCCTTAAGTATTTTTTTATCACGGGAGGTGGCGGTGATGGCGATATCCAGCGCGGATGTACATGTGTACTTTTGGGGTTTCCCCTCATCCGCGTATCTCCCACCAACAGAACACTGTCTCAGCTGGGAAAGCTGTAAGCTCCCGTCTGGTCTCCCGACATGTGACGTAGTGTAATGCATGTTCATAAGCTGGTAGTGTGTAAACTGGCGCATGTAAGCATTCCCTAGGTCCGCACTAGATTTCTCCTTCGGACGACGGAGGAATTCTATATATGTAGCTCGTGTCAAAAATCTGTTGGAAGTGAACCCTACGACAGCCTGCTGAGAGGCACTATAGTGACATCAGTTGATGCCCTGAGCCACCCCGGCCGATATGAAAATGAGAAAATGCAATTATAATAAATAGTAAATATTTTTACGAATTTTGGCTTATTAATCAACTCTGAAGAAAAGATTCATTACTTCCTCGGCTTAGGAAATTCTTTTATGATTTGTTTTCGTGTAAATTAAGTCTAGAAGAAATGCGCCGAAACTGCAGAGGAATGTTAAAAATGTTCTTTTATCCTCCATTTATCTTGTACTTACATACAGAGTTTTGTATTTTTCAATACTTAGTTTTGTTAAGAATTATTGAATTAACAATTGTAAGCTATAGTAAGATTTTAAATATCTTCGTAAGTAAATATGATTTTGGAACAAAACGTAACGTATTAATTACATTATTTATCATTTTCCTAATTTCTTTCCTCTCTCTCGCACTGACCTTACAGCCGTGTTCGGGTTCTGGCCTTTTACTCTCAGCACAGCCAAAATATTTCTATTGTCCAATGTAAATGTTGTCCCTCTTCAAAGTCACGATCTGGAAGGAGAGTACTCTTGTCATCCTAATCGGGAGTTCCGGAATGACTCAAATTGTTGGTACTGAAGCTTCCAATTGAATGACAGTGTCCTCCTCTCCTTCAAGCTAGTGACTTTGAGGAGATTCGACATTTAAATCGGACAATAGATCATGAGAAGAGGAAATAGACGGGGGGAATGAGGCGCCATCCCCTAACCCTTACGGCTCTAAAGGCTGGGAGCGATGACAGGGCGAGAAAGGAACTATCGCATGGTTCGTTGCCCGTTGTATGAGGCACCATGAAAGCGTTACCATGACGTCAGCCGACCTCTGAATTCTCGAGTAGGCAGTAGCCGACCAGTGTTTGATTACTTATTAGACCTTGAGCGCTCGTTTAGATAGCAAGTGACGCAAATCGACCACCGTCAGGTCTACGAACCTTCAGTTCCGCACTACTGCATACGCTAAGGTGCCAGGTTATCTACGAATAATTTTCATGCTCTCTGAAAGATAGTGATAGCGTCAGTTTGATAGTTTATCTATTTAATTCGATTATTAGTAATGTTCATTGTTATTTAACGTAAGTTTTGTTTTCAAACTAAACTATTTTTATTATTTTCAAAGATGAACCGGGATTGTTTCAAGTGCGTTGTTTTTAATTTATTCATTGCTATTGTAATGTCTACATACGGTTTTCAATATTTACTGTTTGTTATGTCCGGTCATGGGCACCAAAGGATGCATTTGCCCACCACCGTTAACGTCAAAAATTGCTCAAACTTTTTATTTGCACCCTGCAGAGTCTCCAGCCTGTCGATAGAATATGACTTCCATTTTAGCCTCTAAGAGCGCCACATCAATTGTCTCAGTAATATGAATCTATTACTTGAGTTCCCGGCTAAGCAACTATAGAGTCTGATTAGGTCGGGAATTGTCAGAAGATTGGATTATGCGGAGCTCCTGCACGTGATGTTTGAACAGGGCCAGTGTGGATTTTTCGCCCTTCGAAAATCCTCGCACCTCAGCTAAGATCGAACCCTTTCTCTGGAAGTCGATAGGTTGATTAGTGATTCCTGGCGTGTCAACTGATAGATCATTAATCCCATAAGTGCAGGGCATGTTTCTTCCTCGGGAGGTGGCGGTGATCTCCCGCTGAATGGCCAGATCCTGCGGCGACCTACTCGTCGGCTCGTTTGGTTTTCCTCATCGAGATATCGCCCACCAGCGGCACCGCCCCTACCGGGACAAGCTCTAAGCTCCCGACCGGTGTCCCGGTATATGTGGTAGTTTAGTACATTTTAGTGTAAGTATGTGTGTGTGTGTGTGTAAGGGATGAGGATAGGACAAGGAAGAGGAAGGAAAGATTGTGCGCAGTCCGTGGCGCGTTCGTTAGGGTACTGCTCTCGCCTGGTGATGATCGGAGAAATCACAGAAAACTACCGATCAGAGCAGCCGGCCGTAGAATTCTCTACCAGACAACGACTGAATTCGACGTATACAGTGATCTAGTCAGTGCCTAAAATTGTGACACCGTTGGGACTCGAAACTTGGACATCCCGCTCATAGGCACTGCAATAACATCAGTTGTTGCCCTGAGCCACCTCCCCTGGTCTGGAAGTCGGGAAGCCAGGTAGTTTACATCCCTACAAAGTATCCGTAGTAACATTATATATGTTAACCCCTTTCATTTAATTTCTTAATATTTTACTCTTTATGCATTAATTTCCAGTTTATAAACATAAACACAATCCATACAAAGTTGAATAAAATACTCCTAGCAAGAAAAAAATAAAAGAAGCAACATAACAGCAAAGTAGAAAGTTGCGAACTGGACGCTCTCTCCCCTTGGGTATCAGAGAGAATGGAAAAACGCGTAATATGCTAGTTCTATAGTTTACAAGAAACGTGGTTACAGCACCCTCGAGCCTGTGGCTGTTCGCGACGCAGCCCCTTTCGCAGGCGCCACCGCGTGCTGCAGAAGCTCTACCTCCGGGAGCGGAATCCGCAGGGAGAAAGCGCCGACTGGGAATACCCGCGCGCTGCTGCACGCCGCCGCCGCCGCCGCCGCCGCCGCCGCCGCCGCCGCCGCCGCCGCTGCCGCCGCCTCTGCAGCCGCGGGCGCCTTCCGACTACTCGTTCTGCGCGAGCGTTTTGGGGCTTCTTTTCCTCGTAAAAGACGCTGCCGAGGAAGAACATTGGCAGTAATTCGGTTTACTGCGAATTTCCGTGTGACGTTGTTCAGAAGTTCGTGTAATTACGACCTGAACTTCATGTACAACGGTGATCTCCTGTATTATTTCAGTAGTATAGATACCTTTTGCGGCTCTCACATGCAATCAATCTTTATAAATGAGGTATCTAAAGAAAAAGAATTTCACAGAGACATAACAAATTGCACTTTGTCTTTAAAAATAACAAGGATTTTTTTAAAAAGCAACTAAATATGCGTGTCAAATGCAACCCGCAATACTCGGACGAATTTTTTTTTAAATATATATTGTTAAAGAACTGTTAAACGAAATGTTTTTGGACCTTATAAACTAAACATTAGTGGCCAAAGACATCAAAGAAACTTTCATCACACCAAAATCTATAGGATGAGGTATTCTTGAACATTTAATTACATTTTTTTCTGGTTCGAAGCTTCGCGATTCTATCCTTCTCTTCAAGCTTGTAGAATCTGCAACAGATTGTGAAATTAAATTAATTACTTGATATTCTAAGCGATTGAATTACACGACTGTACCTTTTTGATAGGTAATAGTGTTAAATAAGAATAGTTTTTATGGACAAGGGTGTGCTGTATTGTTATGAATTACAAAGAGTCATAGAACACGTAACGGAGGATAAGAGGGTCTTGAAGAAAAAGATGTATCACAGTCTTAATATGGTAATGGACAAATACGGAAAAGGGTGGGGTTTAACATGCGAGAGTTCTCGCACGGGTACGCTAGTCTTTATTTAATCTTGTACTCTCTTGTATACTCCGTATACCGAGACTGGGAGAGATGGCTCAGGGCATCAACTGATGTCACTGCAGTGCCTCTGACCGGGAGGTCCTAGGTTCGAGTCCCGTCAGTGGTGCGATTTTCGACACTAGCTTTTTAGGTAAGTCGAATTCAGTCGTTGTCTGAAGGAGAATTATAGCGGCTGGTTGCTCTGATCGGTAGTTTTCCGTGGTTTCTCTGATTAATACTAGGCGAATGCCGGAGCAGTACCCTAACATACGGGCCACGGATCACGCGCGATCTTTCCGTCCTCTTCCTTGTCCTATCCTCACCCCTTACACACACACACACACACACACACACACACACACACACACACACACACTAACATGCATTACAAACATGCCCTGAGCCCGGTCGGGGACTTGGAACTTGGCCCGGGGTTATCTTTTATCATGTGGAATCTCAAGACAGTACTCAAAAATCGATAATGTTATAAGGAGAGATGAGAGTACTTTATGTGTTTATTCTCAAGTCCTGATTCAAAGTAGTACTCAGCTGAACATAACATTGTGCTGAAAGACTGTACTCGGGGTTCTCTTATCAGACCATTTTCCTATCAAGATTGATAAGCACCTGCTCTTACTGATCTTCACTGGAAACGATCTGAACGTTCCGGAATGTAATATCGAATATCATAGGATATTGTTTTCACTTTTTTATCGATGTTCTTCTCGCGACGAAAACATGATTATTTTCGAGTACTAGCTCTCCAAAAGATGTTCTTGAGAAATGAGATTAATTTACTCCTGCTTTTCAGCAGAAGAGGTGACAAAATGTTGCATGAATATTTGAAGTGGTTAATCATATCTGAGGGACTTATTCGAGTTAAGTCCAAAAGAGCTTCAGAATTATTAATTTCAAATTATAAAATTTTACTCATTCCGCGAAAATCTATTGTATTCGAAAAGACAAGAGTGGGGTATATTGCAGTTATTTTCATCCTTTATTCTTCTGTCATTAAATTAATATTACAAGGAAATAATTTCAAAATATTAATTTTTACTTGGAAAGTTGACAATTGATTTCGTTTTAATTTTGATGTGTTAGCGTAAACACGACCCATGATGTCTTCTTAACGAAATAAAACTAATACCACCCTATTAATACCACTCTAAAGTGATATGTTCATCTCAGTGAACAGCAATGTTCTTATGTGTCACACGTAAAACGATCTAGAATTATTAAACTAGATATAAAAAAAGAATAAAGAGTCAACAGATTCCAACAAAATATTTTCTAAAGCGAAATTGAAACGAAATCAATTGTCGACTTTCTAAGTAAATTAATATTTTGAAATTCTTTCCTTGTAATATTAATTCTATGATTTAATGGCAGAACAAAAAAGGATGAAAATACCTGCAATATACTCGTGTACTTGTGCTCATACACTTTGTACTCATATACTCATGCCATTTTACTCATATTTCCTTTTTTGCCTTCCTAATTTAGCTAAAATAAATGCCTAAACGTCCGGGCTCTACTCGTCCTCAATGATCATCTTGTCGCAAGGCACGTGCCCCTGTGGGTCTCCCTGCCCAGGGGGCCGCGCTTGTCCAAGTGGTAACGAGCACGAGAGAGCCCAGCCAGGGAGATGATCAACGCAGGGCCATAACCCGAAGGTGCCGAGCAGCTGGCTCCCGTTCGCCCGGGCGGCCGGCGCTGCGTTGCCGCGTAACGGACACCTGAGCGTCCAGCGCCGCCTCTCGCGCGCCCATGACCTTCTGCCACCGCCGCCCTCGCCTCTGCCCCCGCTGCCGCCCCCGCTACCTCAATTCTCACAGCCCTGCCACCACCACCACCACGATCGTTTCCGCCCCCCCCGTAACCGCCCTTTCTGCCACAGTCGCCGTTACTGCCACCCCCATCGCCATCGTTTTGGCTAATGCTGGCCCGATGCCCCCGCCACCAACTACAGGTTACGTCCGTAATGTCGCCTCCGGCACCGGTACCCTCACAGCCATTGCCTTCACCGCCACTGTCACCGCCGCTGCAACTGCCAATTTGCGCCATTGTCACTCTTTTCGCCTCCGTCGCCCTTTGCTCTACCAGTGTGGTTACCGCCTCCGCCACTGCCTCTGCCTCGGCCTCCGCCTCCGCCTCCGCCTCCGCCTCCGCCTCGGCCTTCGCCTCCGCCACGGCCACCGCCAAGGTATACCACCAAGGCCAAAGTGGCGGTGACACCGCCACAGCCACCGCCACTCCCACTTCCACTGCTGCCCTTTTCGCTATCGCCACTCTTTCCGCCCCCCATCACCCTTTCCGTTACCAGTCTACCGCCGCCGCCGTCGATCCCACCACCGCCACCGCCACCGCCGCCACCTATCACAGGGCCCATGCAGTGCCACCCCACCGTCTTCGCCACCGCTGCCCTCTACACCAAAGCAGCCGCCGCCCCGGCCCTCGCCGTCTCCTGCGCCACCACCGCTGCTGCTGCCACCTCTGGCGTCATCGCCCACGGGCCTGCAGCTGCCCTCGGCGCCGCCGCTCCCGCCCCGTCGCCCGCGCCAACGTTGCTCCCCGCAGCTGCCCAGGTCGCCGCCGCCGCCGCCTCTGATACCATTGTGATGCCTCCACTGGCTTCCAGGGCGGCGGTGGCCGCGTGCTATCTTCGACAGCTCTGTTGTTTCATCATCATGCCTGGTATGACATGTCATCACCCCACAATGCACATCTCTAACATCAATCACTTTGTCACCTTGATGACTGGATATACATTCGTGATAAATCGTTGACGGCCCAGATTCTCTCTCAATATAGCTATAATCGTCACATGCACGTCGACATTAACACTAAAGCTTTAAAATAATAATAATAATAATAATAATAATAATAATAATAATAATAATAATAATAATAGTAATAATAATAAAAAGGGTTATCTCCGTTGCTACTTCTCCATCAAGTGGCATCGTCTATGTTGTATCGTCAACACCACACTCTTTTATCTACAGAGCTTCTCTGCCTACAATCATTGTTTATCTATTATTACAGTTATTTTCTTCCTGCTATTACCAATCTTCCTCTCCTCCCTTGGAAATGCTTCTACACAGTTCGCAACATTATTTCCTCGCATCAGTGTGTTTTCTTCTTTACATTCGCCATTTTTTTTAAATTATGAAATCAGATTCACCCCACCAGGTATCGGCAGTCATTACAAAATATTCCCCCACATTCGTCTCCACAATGTTTATAATTGCACTCCTGCTTCTACTTCCACTGCTTCTTCGTCGCCAAATCTAACTGAATGAGTGGGCAAGAAGAGTATATCTTTGCTGCATCCTTCTTTGATTTTTGATTTAGAGAAAATGCCAATTATGTGAATATTTTCCCATATGAGAATTCGGTTTTTATTATGAGTTTCTGACTGCCGATTGATACATTATTACGAAAGAAAAGCTAGTATTCCGTTCCCTTGGTGCCTCCTCGTCTTACGGTGTCAACGTTTTTTCTTTGTTGTATTAATGTTGAAGTTATGTAATTACTTGCACATTATTATCGGCGAGCAATGTACGTTATTGATAAAAACTTTAATACATGGACTTTGTCTGGATTGATGAAGTCACGTGATGAGGGGGTTGCCACGTGTAATTCTCATATGTTTTCATGCGACGACAAAAACAATAAACTTTCTCAACAATAGTTAGATAATACTCGTATATTATGTTACGTTTACGATGTAAGCATGAGAAGATAAGACACAAAAAGATCATCATCAATCTTTTTATTGTGGTCATACTATAATGGTTGCAACGAATAGGGGATACCCGTCATAGCGAGTAGCGACATGATAAGGAATATTTTTAATGTTAGATTTTCGATGTTTTCTGTTTTTACATCGTCCTCTTTTTCCTCAATAGAAGCACAAATAATCATAAACTTATTCCTTGAGAATATCCAGAACTTTACACATGACAGTCATGTGTAAAATTTTCGGAACGCACGGGATTAGAATGCACATACCTTGGCTGCTGTTGCCATTGCATTGTTCGTGTTCCCGGGATCGGCAATTGGTTTACCTACTGCATTGCATTGTATGCAACGGGCTCAAATTAAATATCAAAACGTTGACCTCGTAAGACGGAAATACGAGTGCAATGAGCCGAACTTGAAGCATTTGCACTTTTGTTATGAAACATCGGAAGTTATGAAAGAGCTTGGTAATAGAAGAGTGATTTGAACCCTGTAAATTAAATATTTTTAATTAAATGAGAAACAACAAATGTTAATGTTAGTACAGGGGATTCCGATTTAAATGGCCGGAGACTAACACTTTTGGTTCATTATATCCAATAGTCTCAAATATATTAAAGCTTTTAAATTATGAGGGGTTTTACCATTTCTGAGGTACATTAAAATATCCAATCGCCGCGAGTTCAAAATTTCAATAGCTTCGTGTATTCTTCACACTTTATTCCACATCAGCATTGTCCAAACATTCTAAATATCTTAGTCCATGTTAACCTCCTTCAATGTTTCTTGCACCGGAGAGCTTTCTTCATTTTTGTGTCCTATTTGTCATCACTCATGCTTTCCTTTGCTCTGAAAGACCATTTGAACGCATTCTCGGCGTCCTTGCTAGATTCGATTTCACATGTTTTCAACATGTGGTCCGCGTCCATGAAGTGTTCAGGATGGAGAGTACGGCCAATGATGAAATGAAGCAATTTCCTCATTGGCACTGTTCCCTCAACCCCACTCATTTACCATAAATGTTACCAAAGTAACTCACGAGAATTCCTACGTGCAAACCGTAGTGTTATATGAATTCGCGGCATCGAGATAATTAGTTTTTCTGCGGAAGATCATTTACTATGTTCGCTATAATCGATATTGAGAGTTCACTCTAATCGAAATTTTAGTATGTATTAATTATGTATGTGGATCGGGACCAGTGACTACAATTTACTCTAACTGGCAGTGCACTATATCAACTGCATTTGATCAGAATTTAGCGAAATACATTATTGAAAGTAGGCAATGGGAAGTATTCATCCCACAAACATCGTACAGATATAGTGATTACCTCGCATATTCGGCTCCTGTAATTCATTAAGACACAGTACACCTTTTCATACGAGTAATCGTAGTAATGCAGTTCGTATATCAGGAACTCCAGAAAAATTATAGTAGATATAATGTAAAGAGGAATGCTAAAAAATGTTCTCTGCATCGCGAATTGATTAGTTATACCAACCCAGGGTTCTGGTAGCTAATGTAATAAATAGGGGACGGATTTTAAAGAAATGCCATTTTTCTCTTTAGGACAATGCCTTTAGTATAGATATTAAGTTTTTATGACTATAGGAAATGACCCATTTTATGACTTTCTTGCAATTTTCATTGATTTGGACTAATAAGTCATTTTTTATCTTTTCCAGTCATTTTTAAAACTTTTTGAAAACATTTTTCGTTGATTTCGTAGATTTTAACATCATTTTAATGTTATTTGCTTCAAATACTATTAACGAGATGCAACAAATTCTACACAGAATTCTTGAGTTCGGCTGATTTCGAGACAACTAAAGGCAGAGATATCCTGGTAAAGAACGGTCCAAACCAAACATTTGTCAGCTGACTTCATTTGAAGGAAAGGAAGAACCCTCGATTAGATCGGTAAGGGATCCAACAGATTGAGTTGTTCATCTGAACTGGCTTTGATGAAAAAATTTACGTCATTTTCTTTGCTTTGAGGGGATTTTAAAAATATTTCAAGAGCATATTATAGCTCATTTTTGGCGATATTTTAGGTCATTAAAATCCGCACTTAGTGATTAATAACTCAACAAACAGAAGCGGAGAAAACTAGTCGTTTCGCGGGACAGGGAAGAATTTTGGAGAGGCGTCGCGTCGCAGGAGGCACATGGTCATTTGCGCGCGTCCGACGCAAGGGCGCGAAGAATGAGGAGGGAGGGGAGCGCGCGGGCGGCGGCGGCGCCGTCAAGGTAACGGAGCCCCGGGTCATTCCTCCCCGCGCACCGGCCGCCGCGTGCTAACCTTCGGCCGCCGCCGGACCCGCGTGCCGGCCGCGTGGCGCGCGCCCCGCCGCCACGCCGCCAGCGCCACCAGCGCCACCACTGCAACCATTGCCGCGCAATCGTCATCGTCTTTCTCCTCTCCCCTCCGCTCCTTCTCTACTCCTCCTCATCCCCTACCCCTCATCACCTCTCCTTCTCTCTTCCTGCTCCTCCTCCACTCTTCCCTTTCCTTTCCTTTTCTCCTCCACTCCTCTCCTCCCCCTCCTCTTCCTCACCTCTCCTCTTCCTCCTCTTCTCATCATCCTCATCTTCCTCCTCGTCTCATCCTCTCCTCTCCTGCTCTCCACTCCTCTTCTTTTCCTCCTCTCCTCTTCCTCCTCCTCTCCTCTTCCCCCTCTCCTCTTCCTCCTCCTCTCCTCCTCTCTCCTGCTCTCTTGCTCTCCACTCCTCTTCTCTCCTCCTCGGACTCTCTCCCTCCTCTCCTCTTCTCCTCTCCTCCTCTCGACCTGTCCTCCTCCTTGGTCGACCGGCTGAGATGGCGCAGGGCGACGATGGATGTCACAGTGCTGCCTCTGACCAGGAGGTTCTAGGGGTCGAATCCCCACGGTGGCGGATTTTCGGCCATTGGCTAGATAGGTCGAATTCAGCCGATGTCTGGAGAAGAATTCTAGCGACCGGCTGCTGTAATCAGTTGTTTTACGTGGTTTCTCCGATTAACATCAGACGAATGTTGGAGCAGTATTCTAACAAACAGGCCATGTGCGATCTTTCTTACTCTTACCCCTCTTTTCCCCTTCCTTTCTCCCCTTTCATATACAATTAATTAATTAGTCTTACATGCATCATACATGCCAGATCGTGAATCAGGATATTAGAGCATGTTCTAGCAGTGGTCGAATCCCTCCAGGGAGGAGATACCTGGTGTTTTAGAATTTTAGGTGTTCATTCTGTTCACATGCTGGAGCTATCGTTGTCGTTTAGTATTCGTTTATTTACCTTAAAATATGTTAATTGACTCTTACTTTCTATTAGGTTCACTCTTAAAATATAAATGAAAACAGGATATATTTTATCACCTGACATAACGCAGAAACTTTATTTCCATGCTGTGTATTTGTTGTATTTCCTTTCAGTTCAACATTACATTTATCATAAGATACTTTTTTACCGAATACATTCATACATCAAACCATAATACATAGCTTACCTTTGGTTTAATAACATAATACACTCGTACCATTGGTCATGTTACATCGCTACAATATTGTCTATCAAAGAACAAAAGTTTGTCTATAAATATTCTTAGCAGGAAACCTACAATTCTAACAGTATTACGCCCAGAATATCGTTACAATGAATAAATCGAACACATATCCAACACATCGAATGTTCCGGTTAAACGGTATCAACGCATCGTGTTACTTTAAAAAAGCAGCAACGCGTGGCCAACACGTCCCCATCTCATGCTATCCTTCACCTTCGCCTTCACCCCCGCCTCTCCCGCGCGCTTCCCCCACGTGTCTGCCACCTGTCGTGCGCCGCCTTGCGCATCCCCCACGCCACCCCACCCCACCCCACCCCCGCCCCCGGCCGATGGCCACTGTGCGCGGAGAGCGTGGCGGACGGTGACCCCCGGCGCCCTTGGGGTGCACTCCGCCCCCCCCCCCCGCCCACGCGCCGCTGCCCTTCCTCTGGCCCTGCGGGAAGCGAAGCGAAGCGCAGCGCCCCTCTCCCGCCCCTCGGCCCTGCGGATTCCGCCAAGGGGAAAGAGGGGAGAGAGAGAAAGAGGGAGAGAGATAGAAAGAAAGAGAGATAAGGAGAGAGAGAAAGAGAGGGAGAAATCTTGGTGAGGGGGAGAGAGAAAGAGAAAGGAAGAAAGGGTGTTGAGGGGGAGAGGGAGAGAGAAAGAGAGAGGGAGTGTGGGAAAGAGGGAGAAAGTGGTGGTGAGGGGGAGAGGTAGAGTGAGGGAGGCGCTTGTTCTGCGAATTGCTACGCAACTGGTACGAACTTGTGCTGAAAGGAGCGACTGTGAAACGTACATTTACAACTATTTTGTATTTTAATCCATTTAATGTATAACTTGTTCTTACTTTTAAACATGTGCAATTTGTGTCGCTATAAATCACTTCAGAGAGGACATTGCCCTATGGAAGTTTCTCCTAATAATTATTTATCCGTTTTTTTATCTTTTAATGTAATGAATTTTAATTTTAAGAACATTGTAGCTACTTGCAGAATAATGCACTCAATATCAATTTGCGAAATTTCCCCTTGATACGTACTTCACAACTTTTAAAGCCATCTCATGGTATCCCTCACCTTCACCCCCTCTTTTCCCGGCCCTCCGGATTCCGCCAAAGGGAGGGAGAGAGAGAGAGGAGGAGGCGCTTTTTCTGCGAATTGCTACGCAACTGGTACCAACTTCTACTGAAAGGAATGACTGTGAAACGTAGATTTACAACTTTTCTCTTTTTTAATTCATTTAATTTATAACTTGTTCTTGTGAACATGTGAATTTTGTGTCGCTACAAGTAACTTCAGAGAGAACACTGCCCCTAGGGCAGTTTCTCCTAATAATTATTTAAGAGTTTTTTATCTTTTAATATAAATACATTGTAATTTTAAGAACATTGTTGCTACTTGCATAATAATGCACTCGAAATCAATTCGCAAAATTTACACTCGATATGTAACAAAGTTCACAACTTTTTAAGGCCTTTCGGCCAAGCGTATAGGAATAAATAAAACGTTTTATTTAGCTATTACGTGAATTTTATATCAAAATCTTGCGGGTGGAATCTCTGCAGTCTTCGTCTGTTTTGACTGTTGTCTAGCAGGTTAAAGTCAAGATGATTTGTATGAGAGTTGAATGTTGATTTTTTAAGGTGGGAGATTTAAAAGTAAGGGTTGTACAAATGCTACGGAGTGGCAGATCACTGGATGTGGCTGTCACTGGATACCTGCCTCGTGACAGTTTGGGGGAGAAGTTATTTGACAATTATTGTCACAAATTTAGCTATATTAATTCCCATTCTCTTTTTAAAGAAAAAATGATTCATTAAAATGAAATTGTACATCAGACTAATTTCAAAGTCTCAATTGAGAGTAAACTTTTAAAAAACTGAATCAAAAGTATCTTGATTTTGTAATCCTACTTACTTAAGAGTGATATAAAAACATTAACCTTCTACGTTCAGGATAGCAGGTTTAACAGACAAATATTCTTGTCTGTCAAAAGCGCTGTCCGTCTGTAAGAGAAAGTTGTTAACATATAGAGACTTGTTAATTTATATCGCATTATTGGTAAAAACAATAAATAAATGAAAGATTTAATAACAGAACACGAACCGGAAACAAGGACAGAATTCGCCATTCAAACGTATTTCTGTCACTTAGCAAAGATGCTTATATAAGGGAGAATTTAGTAAAACATAAATGTGAAATAGTAACATGTAGTGAAGAACATAAACATAATACAATTCTCGGTTGACAGAAATAATCTGGCAAACATAATTTCTTATGAAGCCTTTACTCGCCGCCTCGCGCCGCTTCAGCTTGCGTCTGTACACCCCTTTCTGGATTTTGAGGGAAAATGAGTGCGAAGTCAGGGGAAGTTGTCCGTGCCCGCAGGAAAGCCGGGCTCCCCAGGCGGGCAAGTAGCTCGTGCGGGCGCGGTTTGACGTGCTTGATGTAGAGTGACGTAGGAAGTGTACCGTGGCGCATTTGTTAAACAACGGAAGGTCTTGGATTGGAAACCTGGCAGAATTTCGATATTGGTGTGACTAGCGGTGCTCTACAGCACTCTACTAGTGGTTCCCAACGGGGTCGATGAAATTTTAAAGGAGGTCAATGATAATCAAAGAGCCGATCGGAGCTCGATAGCAGAATATGAACCTGCAACTGATCGATGTAATAAAGATCCCATTGATTACCAAAAAATATAAATGAAGTTAATAACTGCTTTCTTCAGAAAACTTCACAACTTCTAATAATACTTCTTTACACTTGTAAAAATTTAAAATTATAATTCTACGAAATGAACGTGAATTTAGTAAACATTTTATAAAATATTCGTATTCTCTTTCTACTTCCTATCAAGTAATTTATGTGCATTTATTTGTGTTATTATTATGTTGTAATCTGAATATTATAAAAAAAATTAAGGGGGTCGATGAAAAAACCGGTTGAGAAAATCATCACATCACAGGTCCAGGAGGGTTTGCTGATAGATTGAGAACCCAAAAGAGGACTTGTGTGATCATCGCGTATATTTTCTACCCGGTTTGAACACCAGGCAATTCAAGAGGAATTTTTGGTGACCAAAGCGGACCCTGCGCAGGTTTTCTCGTTGTTCTTTAATTCTCCCTGAGTTGGATTCTACAGTTCTCTTCAACTTCATTCGCTTCATTATCTCTATCATCTCATTAAACCATACTATACTGGGTTTCATTTACTGCAGCATTTAAGGGTTAATCTTCAGTCAATCTTGACGGGAGAAAATATTCTAGATATCATATATTTTGATTTAACGAGGTTCGATGTTTTCTAACGAATAAGGAAGTAATTTAATTTCCAATGGATACGGACGGTTCAGGGGAAAAGACGAAAATACAGGATAAGGAACTTCGAATATCGAGCTTCTGCTGATTAATCCGCCTTGGGAGTGGAGATGCTTTATCTGGGAAATACCACGCAATGGGTACAGTAATCCTATGGTATGTGTGTGAAACCTCGCTTTCGAACCTGAAAGGAAAAAAGGATTTGAGATGTCAAATATTTTTACTTAACGAAGTTCTGTGTTCGCTAAATTTCTAATGCACAGGTGTCTCAGAATAACTATAACAAATTTCTTGGATATGTAGGCAGTCAAAGATCATTTTCCCCAGTGGGAAATTTCGTGTAAAGATGCATATGTATGATGTGTCCGTGATTGGAAGACAAACCTTCATGCATTGGTGGTGGAGGCGGGCCATGTTCTGACACAGTCAAAGAGATTACATTTACCCGTCAATCTCCAAAGTATGATTGGTTGCCTACAAATCAGGGGCAAATATCACATGTAGGTACCTTCGTTGTGTGTCTTTTCCATATCATGTCCATTGGCCAAAAAATATTATATTGCATCTCCCACATTTCTTCGAAGTTTGTAAGATTTATTTCGAGACATCCTGAAGAGGAAGATAAGGGGACTTCTCAAAATTTTCTAAAGAACGACCATGATGTTTGACGCAGGTGTGGTAACAGCGATGCACGTTCTGGCTCAGTCGAAGCTGAACAATGAAGACAAAAAACTCTATTTTGTAATTTCATTGAATATCATTAGTGCCTTACAGAGTTACAGCCAGATCAAACACGCTCTTCTCTGGCTGCAGGTCCTTGCAGAACAGTGCAGTTCCCTATATTCTGGAAACAAAATTATCGTTATTTCTGTAGTTTTTTAAGTAAAATTACGTCTGAGACACTTGACATAAAAAAATGAAGTAAATAATTTTGTCTTAACGATATCTTCCGAAATATGAAATAAATACTTCTCACATATGACACCAGTTTATTTCTTAAACATGACGTTAGTTCATTTTTATTTTCATTACGCGTAATAATTAGTTTTAGAGATGCTTTTCATGTTGGCTGTAAAAGAGCGCCAGCTGAAGCGAGGCCTCTGGTGCTGCGCAAGGTACACTAAGGTCGACTCCGTTCTGACGCAGGGAATTCTGGGAATTTAACTTTACTGCACCAAATTGCGGATGCAATAAACGGTCTTGCAAATTGCGTGTTAGAATTCTCCAGAATAAGGGCATAAAATGGAAATTACGATATTCTTTACGTTTTAGGAATTTCAAAATCCATTTCTAAAAATGTTGAATTTCTTGATTTGAAAGCGCTTTAAATATTATCGCTAAAACTGGTTTCTACTATTTAAATTAAAAGCAATAAATTCCTTTCAAATGAAAACATACAGTAAGCATGTTTTGGTAAAAAGTGTCAAAGTAAAATTAATGCAGGAGTAATTTTTTTATATAACTACTACACAAAGTGGGTCTTCAATGTATGAATGAAATTTTGACGAACGAGGCGACGACAGATCGAAAACACCCTAATATTTGCTCCAGTCGTTCGGTTAGGTCCTTTGGTAGTTCTTTACACTTCTAATGATCATAATGCATTAAATGATACACTAGCCAATTAAATGACTCACTCAGTTCGGAACTACTTCCATTTTCGCATTTTTTAAACGAAAACGTTGGGCAAAACATATGAACACTTCAAAGGATACATGTCACGTGGTTATCTATAACGTACATTATCACGTATTACGATACGACATGCAACAAAGTCCTTCATATCTTGAAACAGCTGACCTGAAAATGGAATGAAAGTAGTAACTCATGTTCCCATGCAACAGGTGTCATAGGTGGGGATGTGCTTGCTTCACATCCGGATGGATTAATTTGTTGATGATTCCGAACGCGCCAACTGCTTAAGTCATTAGTATCAAAAGTGTAGGGCAGGTTTGTATCGCGGGAGGTGGCGGTGATCTTCCCCCATTGGATAGTGAGATCCGGGATCGACGTTATTAGCTTGCGGGGTTTTCCGCTACCAGGTATCTCCCACCAGCGTGACACCACCCCAGCAGGGACTAACCTCCCTATTGTTCTCCCAACAAGTGTAGTATAGTGCGCGCGTGTGTGTGTGTATGTGTGTATGAGGTAAGGATAGGGTAAGGAAAAAGGGAAGATCGCGCGCGGTTGATTGACTGATTGTTGGTGACTCTGGGCTCGTCAAAAATTATGGTCATTAGTCCCATACGTGTAGTGCGTGTTTTTTCTCGGGAGGTGGCGGTGGTCTTCCTTCGCTGGATGGCCAGATCAGGCGCCGACCTACCATCGATTAACGGGGTTTTCCTCAACCAAGTATCTAGCACCACCGGGGCACCACCTGGGGCGCGCCCTAACTGAGAAATGTATGCCCCCGACCGGTCTCCCGGCATGGTGGTAGTGTAGAGCATATCAGTGAAGGTGTGTGTTAAGGGTGAGATAGGACAAGGAAGAGGAAGGAAAGATCGCGCACGGTCCATGGCCTGTTTGTTAGGGTACTACTCCGGCATTCGCCTCGTGTTGATCGCGGAAACCAATGGAAACTACCGATCGGAGCCGCCGACCGCTAGAATTCTCCTCCAGACAGCGGCTGAATTCCACCTAGCTGATAAGCTAGTGTCGATAATCCTGCCACCCTCGGGACTCGAACCCTTGGATCTGCCGGTCAGGGGCACTGCAGAGAATCAGAAGATGCTCTGAGCCACCTTCGCCGATCTTCACGCATGGAGACCAGGCACACTCTTCTTCGAAGCTCTCATTTTCTACTTCACCGTCCCATAGCGACTGTGCAGCCGCCGCCGCCTCCGTCGCCCCCTCCGCCTCCGCCGCGGCCCCCTCCGCCTTCGCCGCCCCCGCCTCCGCCGCCCCCGCCTCCGCCGCCCCCTCCACCGCCCCCTCCGCCGACCCCTCCGCCGACCCCTCCGCCGACCCCTCCGCGGCCTCCGCCGCCTCCGCCTCCGCCGCCGCCTCCGCCGCCTCCGCCGCCTCCGCCGCCTCCGCCGCCTCTGCCGCCTCCGCCGCCGCTGCCGCCTCGGCAACCTACCACACTGGTTTACTGCGAAAATACTCGGCGCAGTGGCAACCCCGTTCACTTTCTCCGCAGACAGACGCGGCTTGACCTACACAGCGGAGGAGCAGCCGGCGCTGCTGGCAGGGGTTCAAACCTCCCAGTCAGACGAGCGAGGACCGCCAAACTGCCCAGACTGCACACCGTTAAATCCACACCCGAAGTACAGTTTTGTCAGAAATAGGTTTTTATCCCGCACGCCGCAAAACGGAAATGAATGGAAGTTCAATGAAACCGCTTGTAATCGGCTTCGTTGAACGTTCACCTCCTTAGAAAACATCTTTTGTGAAACCCTTGACTTCTCTTTAAGATCACCTGAAGGGTCTTGAGAATTGGTTATCGGCTATGCGCATTTTTGTACCTTATTAGATGTTCACAGCTCCCGAGAAGGTGCTGTGAACCTAACTATAAACTGGAATTTTTCGAGTTTTACCAGTGTTGCAATATACGAACGATCGATGTAATTGTACTTTTTATGCTGGTACTTATTTAATTTCCTCTTTAATAAACTGCTGTGTACTATTTCAAAAATGAGAAATTAAATTATTATATTTTAATTAGTTTTCAGTTCAATATTCAATTCAAACCTTCTGCAGATGTAAACTGAAATGTAAATAGAATATTTTGTTTCTCATTCAATAATGTGGGTGAGTACCGTGGCCGTAGTCAAGGAAGGCACACAATTACTCTCTCCCTGTCCAAAGCCTTGCGAGGCCGTTTTTTCTCAATATTTACATTTAATAATGCCAATAATTCAGTATTTCCTTCCACTAATGAAACATGTAGCATTTTATCTTCTTGAAGACGAATTCAAGGATTTTATTACTTCCTTATTGATAGTCCTGCCGTAAGGTGTCAGTAGTGGTAGTAGTACTACTAGCATGATTCACATGTCATTTCAAGTACATAAAGTTCACGTTGATATTATTGGAAGTATGTTCCTACCTTCCTGTTGATTAGTATGTCTTGACAAGAAATGGACGCGCTGGGGTGGATCCACAATCATTTTCGGGAAATGACGTAGATTCAGAGTGGGAACGCACCTTTGGATGCGATTCAAACGTAATCATTGTTTTGAATAAATTCTCTGAAATTATTTTTAAAAATTGTATTGGCTTGGTGGGGCATGGTGAACATGCGCTGGTGCAACTTTAGCACGGTGTAAAAGTAATTTTCAGAGATGGCTGGAATGTTCATACTTTTTCCGATTTACAAGGAAATATAGAGACTCCCGAATGTCAGGAGCTGGAAGGAGAAGGGGACACTGCCATCCAATCGGAAGCTTAAATACAAAACATATAAATGGCAGCGAAGCTTCCGATTGGATGGCAGTGATCCCCCTCTCCTTCTAGCACCTGACCTTGGGGAATCGATATATTTAATTTGGATGTGTGTTCAATGGGAATCGTTGATTTCCCACTTCCCACAATCCCAATTATGATTTTCGTTTACGAAGCAAAATTTCGTCATTTGGCATTACACTCTTACATTGTAAGCCTCAACCGGAAAACAATCCTCCCTCCTGCGCCCCATCGTGGGAGTCGAAAGTGTGCCCAACAAAGACGAGCGTGTTCACCGCCGAACTGTCCACGTGGAGAACGAGCTTAACCTTAAAACGCGGCCTGGGTCAACGAGGCTCCTCTTGTTCCGCTAGAGCTGTGAAACGACGGGAGCATTCTTGGGCGGGCCTTCCCACGCCACTGCTGCTGCCGCCGCCCCGGCAGCCACCCCCACCGCCGCCGCCGCCGCCCCCGCCGCCGCCGTCCCTGCCGCCGCCCCCGCCGCCGCCCTCGCCGCCGCCCGCGCGCCGCCCCCGCCCCCGCCGTCGCCCCCGCCGCCGCCCCCGCTGCCGCCGCCGCCCCCGCCCCCGCCGCCGCCCCCGCCGCGTCGCGTCGATGGAATCAGCTGCGCTTTACCCACTTACCCAGTTCCTTCAGACGCCGTTATTGATGACGTTCTGCGCGCGCAGACGCCGCTATTCGCAGCTCGCCGGTGTGGCCGGGAGATGGATTGGCAGGCACAGCTTCCTGGCGTGCAGGCGCAGTTGGACAAATAAAGGCAATGGCTTATTGATCTAGATATTCTAGACACTTCGATCTTAATGTAGTGTCCCTTCAAGGTCACGAGCTGGAAGCAGAGAATGACACTGTCATCCAATCGGGAGCTCCAATACCAAAACTTCAAGTCTTAACGAAGCCCCTGATTGGATGACAGTGCTCGCCCCTTCTCTCCTTCCAGATCGTGATCTTGAAGGGACACTGCATTAAAATCAAACTATAAAAGCCGTCTGAACGCAAATTTTCGAATTGTCTTCAAATATCATAAAATTCTTATTATAGTATGCCTTATTACACTTATGAATATATATATATATATATATATATATATATATATATATATATATATATATATATATATATATATATATACTCAAATCATTTTAATTATACTTTCTAGATATATTTATAAATTAAAAATAATAGTAATTTAATAAATAATAATAATATATATATAATTTATTATGAATTCCGTATTTGAAAAACAAGTTACTTTTCTGACATGATATATAAAAAAGAGAAATAATTTGTCTTTTAGTTTGTTTTTCCTCGATATTGCCCAACTACAATGTTACCTGTTGATTTGACGAAATTATCAAGTGTAATTTGGGCATAAATATTAATGGTGTGTAATTTGTCTCACATGAGTGAAAACTGATTAATGCTTTCATGAATTGCTGCCAGTAACTTTTTGGGACATGCATTGCTTTTTTTGATATCTCTAAATTGTCAAGCACTGATATTTCTTCGCTTGATTACACTTGTGACGGTAACATAAATAGAGGGTGACAGGCATGTGGTTAGCGTTTCACATGATTGAGCAAGATGATGGTTAATCAAGATCGACTTCTGCAGCTCAAGGTTTTCAAGATTTTAAAGGTGGAATTTTAAATCTTTTCTCTTCCGCGTTTTCTAATTACCTGAATATTTGTGTTTTTCGATCATCTGTTCCTGTAGTTTCTTTCAGATACAGTATTGTCATATTGGTTAAAGTTGATGCAAATATTCATTTCTTAAATCTTACATTTATGCAATCCAGATGCACTTTTATTGTTATACACTCAATAGAACTTGGAAATATTATATAGTAAACCCTCCGTAACACGATTTCCTGGGGACCAAAATATTCGGAGTTCGTTTTATAAATATTCGTGTTATCAGATTATTGTAATAATTATTATTAATGATCGTATTACTGTTATCCCTTGCCAGGACCCAAGTTTTGTTCGTGTTACTGCGAAATGCGTGTTAAGTGAGTTCGCGTTACCGAGAGTTTACTATATCATGTTTTCGTCGCATTTTGCAGATATCAAAGAGAGATATATTATTGTTACATTTCAAATCCACACCTTGCAATTAGGTCTTCAAAATTTCTTCTGTCGACCAATGGCATTCACCACTATCCTGGAATCGAATCGGCCAATATTGTCCGGTCTTCAAGATAGGTTACAAGCTAATCACAGGACGCATCCCCATTCACCAGAAGGAATATTCCTGAACACCATGCCTCGTGACAAAATAAATGAGTTACTTCTCATCTTCCAGAACTATGAACTCTCTCTCCTCACAATTGACGTAGCATGTGAGACGTTTCAAATCTGTGTCCATTTGCATAAAGTTCATGCTATTCAATTTTCATTTGATTCAATTTTTATATCAGTATTTCATTTAATAACTTGACTGTGCAATTTGTGTACATGTAAAACTACCAGTGAATTTATTCTATCATCAGTAAGTAATTATTTCATATTTTCTTTTCTCCTACCAGTGCCACTTCTCCTGGCCGTTACTCTAACGCTTATGGAATTTAAATCGTTTGTACCAGGACACTCTCTACCCCCATATATACTGGTGGAGACATTATTTTAGTGGCGCGCTGCACTCTTGCACTTTCTTCCCGAACTAAAACGTGAGACTTCCAACGTTATTGACATGATTGGTGGGCTGGCGGGACCACAGTAGGCACGCCCTGTGAGAAAGACACTTGTAGCTTATAACCACCGATTTTTTAGCAAAATATTGTCATTATAGGTACTTGATCACCGCGTATTTCGTACTTTCCATAACTATGTTAATTTTTTTATCGTACCAAGTTGGTCGCTGTACACGGCGCCCCCATCTTTGTAGCCTAGAGTTTTGTCCCCATTTCCAACCGGGAATTGCAAGATCCTGGTTGTATCTGACCCGGCATTAAACTATAACTGTGCTGGTGGGGTCTGTGAGACCCACACTATTATTTTTTTTAAAATAATTTACATTGTTTTATAAATAATTTCTCAGCAACTTGTGTTTTCCTTTCAAATCGCGGGGTTTGTGAACTAACGAGCCATCTTCACGTTACGTTTGTGCAGTGATGAGTTATAGTCAATTTCAACGTTTCCGGGTATCCTAGTCCCCACCAGCATAGTTACGTTAGTTTCTCAAATACATGATTTTTTACGTAATTGATTCTTTAGCAACGTCGTTTCTTAGAATATCGATAGGAAATACATTGTGTATATTATAAAGAGATTTTTTATTTTAATTGCAGCTTTGCATTTGAAATGTCGACAATCACCGACAAAGAAATTCCAGGATTGTTAGTGGACAATAGTAGCAAGTTTCAGTATCAACCCGTGGTTAGACTGCAATCAGTAGTTTCAAAGAAAATAAGAAAGATTGTTCACGAGGCGCTGACAGAAAGACAAAACATCTTTGCATTAACTGCCCCAAATTTGTTTTACAACACTCAAACTTTGTTTCAATTATTCTGCTTCGGAAATTCAATAGCATTCTAAAAATTTCGTTTTCTTGTGCGTTTATCAATATTGATGGGTTTTTCTGCTGATATTTAATTTCTTTACTTTTACAGAAATATATAACTTATCATTATGTTGAATTGCAATAAATATACTTTTTGTTGAAAAATATTGCGTTTAGCGAATTATTTCCTGTCTTGGGTCTCTCAGACCCCTCCAGCAAAGTTACGTTAGTATTTTTCATCAGCGCAGTTCAAGGTTAAGTTCACTGTCTTGACACCTCTCTCCTTTCCTGGTCGTTCACCAGTGAACAATAGCGATGGTTATGACTATGAGGGTCACTGTTACCAATGTTATCGCCCTGGCGGGCGTGCAGGAGAGCAGGGAGGGCGTGGACCCCCTGGAAATTTTGAAAAGGGCTCAGTGGCCTCTTTAATAAAATGTTTTATTTCCGTAAATGTCTGTGTATCTCTCCTTCTTAACCTCCCAATTTGGAAAATTAGTGTACGACATTTGGGAAAGAGGCTCCCAAGCCATTCTTGATTTATGTAAATGATTCAAGAAACTAACATAATGATATTTGATAATCGAATCAAAAAAGCTGTAATTTTATTGTCCTTGTTGTAGGTACAGACGAGTACATGTCGATAAGTTACTAGTAATAAATATCTAAGGCTTAATGCAAGTAGTATATCCATCCATGGCTATTTTTGTGTTAATATCATATTTGGAGACCTCTCGGTCATAAGTGCCTAGTGTCCAAAGTTTGCATTTCTATATGACAGGGATCATACTTTTTTCATAAAGCAAACATTGTCGCTCTGTAAGTAAGTGAACATTTAAAAAACTTTCAATATTCATTTTCTGGAACTTAGGAATTATAGACATTGAGTATGTAAGCTCTAAACCATTGATACATCGTAATTGCAATGCAATTAAAAATCTAAATGGAAGAGGACATCCAGAAATGTGGTTGGGCCCTCATCTAGTTTTAGGCTGCGCACACCTATACAATAACGCAAGGAGAACCGCGTAGCTAAACTTATCTTAAGTCCCCCTGGTACAGAGAAGTTACTCTAAAGTCTACTTTGACGGGTCGGGAAACAAATGAACGACAAGCAGTTTGGTCAAGCAGTAGCTGTCAAAGCGATCCCTTCTTGTAGTTATCTCTAGGCTTACCAGATGTCCGTATTTAGCAGAACATGTCCGTACATTTATCGACTGCCCGTACTTATCTTGCAAAATCAGCAAATTGTCCGTATTTTTGTGTTACAAATAACGATTTTTTTTCAAGCACCTTAAACTAACGTTTTTTTCTGAAATTACATTTGCTTACTTTCTTTACTGCAATCTTTGTGACATTAAGTTAGTGAACCGCGTGCCAGCCATCGTGGTTCTTAGCATGTTAAGAATCGACAGTTCCTTTTTATCTGAACTTCGTGTCACACTCTTTATCTAGTAAACCGTGAGCGTACCTTTTTTCGAGAATTTTAGATTTCACAGTCTGGTAGAAATAAACAAGAAGAAACAAGTCACCACTTTGACGCACGGCTTGAACAAAGATGTGTCAATTTCAGCATAGTCCATGCATTAACGAAAGAAACAGTGTTTGATGTTCTCTATATGTTATAATCAAAAAAATAAGTGCATGTTTACTGCTGTGTCGGAGGTAAGATACAAACACTTAAAAAATGGTCACATTGCTGCGGAAGCAGTGTGTTTAGTTTGCAAATCCCGAACGTACGTACTAGCCGTTTTTTTACCTTTACGTACTAACTTCCTGCACACAGAGTGCGTCTGTCTCATTTTTTGGGTTCCTAACGACAATACTTGCATTATATTGCATTATCTCTTCCGCTAACCTTTCTTCTGAGTTTCAATTTTGAATTCGTGTTTCAACTGCTCCGTTGCAAGCCGTAGAAATGAATCAGCTAGCTAATTTTTCCTAATACCTTTTCGGCGCACTGTGTGCACCGCTCGAGTAATAATGTAAAGACATTCCTTAATGAATTCTCAAGGTAGACGTTGTAGAAATCAATTATTACGTATGATGGCATGGAATATGGCTAAAATATATTGTGTAAAATGTTATTATATATTTTTAAATACACACGTTCAGTATTATTACACGTAAAAAATCATCTAAAAATAACTGATATATATATATATATATATATATATATATATATATATATATATAGTTTATGAAACATATTTCCTTCAAATGTACTACTATTATCATCGTCATCATTATCATTATCTTCAAAATGTACCACATCGGCTTATTAGAGGCATATTGTAAATTTCATATACACCATATAATTAACACGAAATATTATTTTATGCATTAAGTTATATTCTTTCTTAATAAACAATCTAGTTTATGGCAATTATTGTTTTTGTTATTATTTAAACCATATTTCCATTGTTGGCGCACTCAGTGCGCCGCGCGAGTAATTACGTGACGAAAAGAAACGCAAGTAATTAAAGGACTTTTCAACTCATTTCTCTTTCTTTACACCCATTGTCGTCTGGTAACCGTAGTCATCTGTTCGTTGAACCGTGCGTTGTTCGTGGGCAACGCCAGGGAGGAGTCCTGCAGGTCAGTTCCGCGGTGCCGGGCTGTGAGCGCGCGTGCCGGCGCGCGGGCGGTGAAGGGGGCGTGGCGGAGAGGTGCGGGTCGCGCGGCTGACGCAATGTTTGGCGTCTGCCGGCGGCCGTTGCTCTCCGCACGCGACGGGGGCCGAAGCCTCCGCACCGGCACATGTCGCCCCACGACGACGAACGACGACGACGACGTCAACAACCGCTACAGGTGTGCCCGTACTACCGAACGATTAGTCAACCAAGGAACCGCTTTGACAGCTATTGTTTGGCTACAGCTCGCAACGTGGTTATGTCCATACGCTCAATTCGTCAATCAGTTCGTTGATTGAGGGGAGTGATAGCAATAACAGAGTTGGTTAGTGGTTCCGTACGCGTCAACAGCTTAGGTCATTAGTCCCGTAAGTGTAGTGCGTGTTTTCTCGGGAGATGGCGGTGATCTTTCCCCGCTGTATGGTGAGATCCGGCGCTGACGTACTATCAGCTGGCGGGGTTTTCCCGACCAGGTATCTCTCACCAGCGGGGCACCGCCCCAGGACAAGCTCTAAGCTCCCGACCGGTCTTCCGGAATATGTGATAGTGTAGTACATGTTAGTGTAAGTGTGTGTGTGTAAGGGAATAGGATATGACAAGAGGAAGGAAAGATCGCGCGCGGTCCGTGGCCCATTTTTTAGGGTACTGCTACAGTTGTTGATCGGAGAAACCACGGAAAACTACCGATCAGAGCAGCCGGCCGCTAGAATTCTCAGCACATCAATAGATGCCCCGAACCACCTAAGCTGGCCGATGCGTCGATTTACAATTGGCTTAAATTTTAATGGCTTCGACACTACCTCTTGCAATCCCATCGCCCGACATGACATTCATTGATTTCCCGACCTGTCAGATTGGTCTCTTCTTCTCTATATACAAACGCGCCAGTGTTCTCACTCGAGCTTTCTAATCCTTGCACATCTCAGAGTAGCAAGGCCCGTTGAGAAACGTAGATCTGTCTTGGAACTAATCACTCTGCCATCAACTGACCCGTACCTTCAAATAATTTTGTAATTATCACAAAATTTCCTTGAGTCATTTATTAGTGGTTTGCTTTGTCTTTTTGCTCGGGCTGTTGCTGTTGCGATTTATGTTTATACCGGGTTGTCCCACCAACTCTGGTCCAGCCCTAACTTCTAAACGTTCCCCGATAACAAAATGCAGTTTTCGCTCAACAATGAGGAATCATGGGACACGTAATATGCCGCAGAGATATTGTTTGAAATATTTTTAGTTTTCGTGAAATTTGCTCATGTTTCATATTTTTTTAATGGAACTACGTTTCTCACTAGCAATAGATGAACAAGGCAAGAAATTAAAAAAGAGGAATACAATGATTTATCATTTGTTAATGTTTTGTTCGTCATTTGAGTATAAAATTATACTTTCTGAGCTGTGATTTTTAATTAAACAGACAAAATTTCGTTTAGTAGCCCTTACAATATCGTTTTGGGGAAAAGTTGACTTCGCGACGGCGTTATTAATCAGTGCTCATGATCGCTCCTTAGAATAATTCCTTCCCCTCGTTACAAACGAAATAATTATAGTTCAAGCAAGATGGAGTGAATTTTAATTACTGTTGTTAGATTGTATGTAGATTTCCTGTCCGAACATTTGCTGCATTTATGTCGATGACTGGCTGTTTACGTTTAGGTGGCGGTCATTGTGAATTACGACTATTGGAGTTAACGTTATGGTAACTATGAAGATGAAATGAGAGGTAATGATAGGGGTGAAAGGACAAACACAAATACAACCATGCCCGAGGCGGGACTCGAACCCGCGACCTTAGATCACTACGACAGTACTGCCTTAGCGATCGCGGCCACCGTGCCGACTACTTATATTTGTTTTGCTGAATCTGGGTGTTTATATCCTTACGCGTAAGTTAACTTTGTAATTGTCAATGGCTCTTGAGACTATATGGCTCATCAGATAACAGCAACATTAACAGCAAATAATACAGAGCGAAAAGTCGGCCTCGTTCACATTTGGTTTACAGCAAATGTCGAACGCGAATCCTAGGGCTTCGAGTTCGAGACTCTTGTAAAGGCATGGATGTTTTCCTCAAGAGTTCATTGGCTGGTAGGAATTCAAACCACTACGTCATCTGAATATTATTTGAGGACCATCGCTCCATCATCATCATTCGCCCCCTTTCACCATCACTCTACCATCTTTCACTCAGAGGTAGACCAAGCATCAATCCGATCACCTGCGCGTGAGATGACATAAACGCAGCCTCTAACCTGGGCATGATCCTAAATAAATTTACTAGCCATCAGAGATAAGATGAACAAATGTATTCATTACGTGAATGGGTATGAATTATTAGAAAATAATTACGGATTTCGGAAACACATTATTCGTTGGTTACGAAATATTTATTGCATCGAATTTAATAGTCAGTTAATGTCGTTTATTTGGAGTTGAACATGATGTTTTGAAGGACACAATAAAATACAGAAAATGGATCGCATGATCTGGCTTGTGATATTGTATACTAACCAATAGTCCGAAGGTCATTTCAGATACTCGGAAGAAGAGACACTTATGTTTCGTCTTATTGAAAGTGAGTTATGATTCTGGGTGAATGTGAGGGAGGACAAAGATATAGGGCGCATATCCAATATCTGTATCAAGATAAAACATGTATTAAGTCCGGAACCAATCAGTGAAATAATGAGGAGAAGAAATGGTGCGAAATATAAAACTCGCACCAGTGTTTGTAGTTACGTGAATTATGTGAAATCTGCCCTTGATTTGTAGATACTGAAGACGAGCAACCCGAAAATATTTCATTATGAAACGATGATGTAATGATGGTATAAATACAAGAGTGTGATATTACCATACGAGCGAGGTACGAGCGAGTATCGTAAATTTCACACGCGTGTATTAATACCCATTATGTCGAGTTTCATACGGTACCTTTTCTACTACACTTTGGCATTGAATCGTTTTGTGGCAGTTGACATGTACGATTCAGCCAAGGCCACCTAACCCTACCCTCGCATGCAGCGGCAGGTGACTGTGGTTACCAGTCCGTCTGCGAGGGAGTACTGCGTGAGTCAAATAGGATCAAAGTGAAATTACGATCCAATTTATTTTAAATAATATTCCACGAATTACTAATTATAAATGAAATTAAAACTGACAAGAATAATTTATCAAATGCAATTTTAATGTACACAATCGAACGAAACATTTACTAGAACGAATCTCAATTATTAATTGTCTCTTAAAACTTCAAATTACCAGTAATTATGATATGGATTTCTGGCATCTTCAAAAAGTTCTGTAACATTTTATTAAAAAATCCTGAAAAATTGTAGTAAATTGAACAGAAAATAAATATATTAAAAAAAGTATTAATTGTCAATACTTGGTTTCTAAACTTCTTTGTGATTGTGGTTCTTTGTTATTGAAATCATCATGCGTACTTTGAACTAGTTGTAGTTGTTTGAGTAATCATTGATGCATTAAAACATCTTTGTGGAAGATAAAAAAACAAAATTTCTTAAAATTTTGTACTTTTTTAAGGCTTTTAAATTTAAGTGTATTAAAGTAGTTTGTTTAAAGAAAATGTCATTTTATAAAGAAAACTTTGTGCATAAGTTTCAATTCTGTATACACCTGAATATTGACCTGATGTTTTGGTCCACGAAATAATGAAATAAAATAAAATAATAAATTCTACTACTCAATAGTTCGATAATAATTTTTCTTTCAAATTTATTAATTGCCCAAAATAATTGGAAATCTTTCAACAATAATAATAATAAAAATCAACTAAGTGTAATTAAAACTATTTTAATTCTATTATTGAATATATCTTTAGGAATTTTTCCTTCTGAAATATTTTCCCCAAAAATTACTTTGTGGTGTCCTTCCTTCTCTGTTTCCTAGAGGTTTCCTTTCATTCTTCTACGTTAAGCAAAGAGGACACCATACAGTGAGATTACAACAGATAGATCCTTCTCAAACAATATTCAATTCCAATTCAAACAATATGGAAGAATGTTTCCCGAGAAAAGAATTTCAGCCACGCAGACGTTTTATTTTTGGTACCCTCCTCAGCCACAATAACATGTGACCGAACAGATTACGTGAACCATGAGGCGTAATTATTGTCATTTCCCGGAATGACTTTGTCCTGAGGAAATCTAATAGCTGTAAAAAGGAAGGTGAAGTGGTTTCTGCGACCGCCCTTGGAACGGGCGGGCGCACAGTTCTAGGAAATCTCACCGCGTACAGCGGCGAGCAGCAGCAGTTCTGCAGAGGGCGTTCCTCTTGGCCGCGCGTCCCCCCCCCCTCCATAGCGCCCCGCTCTGCCCCGCCCCGCGCCCACTCCGCCTTTCTCTGCCCCGCTCCACACTGCTCTGCCCCGCTCCATCCCGCTCCGCTCTGCTCCACCCCGCTCCGCCCCGCCCCATTCCGCCCCGCCTCACTCTGCCCCGCTTCACTCCGCCCCGCTTCACTCCGCCCCGCTTCACTCCGCCCCGCTTCACTCCGCCCCGCTTCACTCCGCCCCGCTTCCTCCGCCCCGCTTCACTCGCCCCGCTTCACTCTGCCCGCTTCCGCTCCGCATAGCTCCGCTCCGCATAGTTCCGCTCCGCCCCACTCCGTCCCGCTCCGCCCCGCTCCGCCCCGCTCCGCCCCGCTCCGCCCCCGCTCCGCCCCCGCTCCGCCCCGCTCCGCCCCTCCGCCCCGCCCCGCTCCGCCCCGCTCCGCCTCGCTCCGCCCTCCGCTCGCTCCGCCCCGCTCCGCCCCGCTCCGCCCCGCTCCGCCCCGCCCCCGCTCCGCCCCCGCTCCGCCCCGCTCCGTTACGCCTCTACCCTCCCCGCTCCTCCTCAAACCCGCTCCACCCCTTCCAGTCGCCCACCGCCTCGCGCCGTTCCGCCCCCCTCCCGCTTCGCCCGGCCCCTGACAAGTTTCGTGTGCGGGGATGTACCGCTTACCAGGAACCGCGTCGGAAAAGCGGGCGGCCAAGCTCGCGCGGATGCGGGAGAGCGGTGGGGAAGGGGGAGGAGAGTGCGAGGGCGTGACGACCTGCCGGCGCACCCGCCCACAGACCGGCCACGTGCGTCCGCGAAGCACGAGGACGGCAGGTGGTGGCCGACGCCACCGCCAGCGTCGCCGCCCCCTGCGCGTGTCGGCTACCTGCCTCGCCAGCCGTTCCTAACTTTTCTTTGTCTGATCATTTCGCGCGATAATTTTGTCTAGTTTTTTCATTCGTTTCTATTGCAGTTTGCCTTCCCATCAAGTCATTCGTACATTCCTTCAATTTATTTTTTGTGAGGATAATTTTAGAACATTTTCTTATTTTTGTGCACATTAGGTCTGTCTTTTTATGCTCCCCGCTTTTTTCTCTTCTCTGGTCGTTTTCATTCACGTTGAGCTTGTGTTCGTGTCCACATTAATACCCGTTCCCTTGCCGCCATCGTCATCGTCATCTTTGTGGGCACCCTCATAATCACAAACATAACTCTTCGTCACTACCGATAACTTTGTCATCCTCACAGTCGCTCACTGTCACTGTCACTGTCACTCCCCATCACCATCTCCTTCGTCATCGCCTTCGCTGTTAGTCTCCATCGTCGTCGCCATGACCCCCAAGAGCATCACTGTCACACTCGTCGTCACCGCCGTCGCTGTCGTTACCATTGCCGTCGTCAATGCCGCCTTCGCCTTCACCTTCACCTTCACCGTCACCGCCACCGTCACTGACACCTTCGCCATCACCGACACCGTCACCGACATCGTCATCGACACCGACACCGTCACTGTCACCGACACCGTCACTGTCACCGACACCGACACCGTCACCGCTGCGGCCAACCGCCGCCGTCACCGCCACCGCTTCGGGCAATGTTCGCGGGTGGCGTTTGGCGCGTGCGTCATCGCCCATATCCACCTGCCTCCGCCGTCCTTTGTGTCGTTTCGCGCGCAATCTTCGTTGAGACGCTGTCACCCATCTCTTTCACCTGATTCTCCTCACTATTTCCATCATCCTTTCCGCTCATTTTCTTTCTGATATTCCTGTTTTCCTTCATTCCTCTCTTCTCTGTAATATTTTCACAAGCCTTTATTGCTTTATTCTCTCGTCTGCATTTCACGCCGCTACCGTCGATCTTGATGCCGTTGACCTGTGCGTCATACCACCTTCGGCTAGCTGCTCTTTCTTTGTGAAGATTTCGAGCAAGATCTTTGCTCTGGTCTTTTGGTTAGCTCTCCGTTTTACCTATTTCCTTGAAACTGTAGTTTTGCGTTCTGTACTTCAGTCTTTTTTGCGACTGTTCTAAAACCTTCTGGTTCGTTTTTTTCCTTTTACGTTTCGTATTTAGCGTCATTGGCTCCTTTGAGAACTCTTACATATGCCTCTCCATGGTTGAGACTATTTTCCTGTAGGCGTAACTATCAGACTGAATATTGGAAAATCCACATAACAGTGAAATAACAGCAAGTCAAAATAAAGCTAACACAACTGAAACAACTTCTAAATTCCAATAGTAATCTCAAATTAAACAATACCATCTCTTTGTCTCTGTTTCTCTCTTTCCCTCTCTCTATCTCTTTCTTTCTCTTTCCCTCTCTCTTTCTCTCTTTATCTTTTCTCTCGTTCTCTTTTTCTTTCTCTCTCTTTCTCAATTTCTCTTTTTCTCTCTCTTTCTCTCTTTTCCTGTCTTTCTGTTCTTTCTCTCTCTTCCTCTCTTTCTCTCTTTCTTTTTCTCTCTTCCTCTCTTTCTTTCTCTCTATCTCTCTTTCTTATTTTCTCTTTCTGTAAATCAGTAAATAGACCCGTAATGCTTTAAGCATGCCGTATCTAGCTCAACACCTGTAAAACGAATATCAACAAATTTCAGACCATCCAAAACCATTTACTCACACTGGCCACCCATGTACCGTGGTTCGTCTTAAAAGTTCAATTCCATGAAGAATTTAAGTTATCTTCATAGTTCATTATATTGCGCTCTTATTCAACAATTTCTTCTCCAAAGTAAACACAATAACAGAAGCAATCCATCACAACTTTTTATTGGCATTTTAACATTTATTTTCAGATTATATCTTTCTTCATTGGGTTTTACTCTTTCAACAATTTTTGTCATATGCTATTCTTTTCCTTAAACTTCATTGTCCTTTCATACCAACTAGAATTTCGGATGACATTGAAGAGCTTAGGAAAATGGACAGTGGAGGTAAGAACTTGCTTGACCAGATCATTTTTTTCTTCTTTCATTTTTCGGCAAGGTGCTTCCCCGATTGTGAATCTTTCCTTATTTCGATGGGTTGCCCCTCTGTGATCTCCCCTCATTCAGCATTCTTCCTCCAGGTCTGACACGCGAGGCACGAATACTTGCGAAAAGGGGTGTATGAATTAGCCCGCTATGAGGAAGCTGTGTTGAGGCAGATCTTTTCCCTCTGTCCAAACACGGCTTAATAAGAATAGTGTTTCAAGTTGTGCAATTTCCGGTCTATTTCTCGGTAATATTTTGATAATTTGAAACCGAAAATTGGATTTTAAATGCCAGCTGTTGTTGAAACTAAATGCTTTAATTAAGGTTTTTGTGTGTATAAGAGGAAGGAGAAAGAGAGGGAGAATGAGAGAGAAAGGGGAGAATGAGAGAGAGAGGGAGAATGAGAGAGAGAGGGAGAGAGGGAGTGAGAGAGGGAGAGAGAGAAGGAGAGAGAGAAGGAGAGGAGAGAGAGGGAGAGGGGGAGAGAGAATAACTAACTATTAAGTGTTGGTCTTCTATATGAATCACCAATGTCGAATCACAAAGGCTGTCCTCTATTAAATAAAAAAAACAACAATATATGTGACGTAATTACAATGAATATGCACACCCCAGTAGCTGGGCATCATGCCTGCAGTCACCACCTCCCCGAGAAAAATCCTGAATACACCAGTGACTATGCATGAAACAATTTTCGCGGCTATGAATACGCGTGATGATAGGGATTGTAATTAATATTTGCAGACTCATGTGCAATTGTGGTTATATTGCAATCTATCTGGCTCTTTGGGATAAAAATAGCTACATTTATCTATTTCAAAAATAGAATCATATCATTGTGATATACGAGTCAGAAGTTTTGATCTTTTTTCTCCTTCTCCTTCTTCTTCTTCTTCTTCTTCTGTACTACAAAAAAAGTCGTGTTTCCTTTCCCGCTTCTTGGCTTTCTCCTGCGAAGAGTTGATGTAGGAGCAAATCCACCTCTTTTATCCAACAACATCCTTTGCCGGCAAGTTGTCGACTTTTACTTTCATGTTCTGGAAATCAGTGTCTGTCAACGGGAAACTGAATTTGAGTAGCGGTTTACATGAGATTTGACATTTAGAATGAACGATTGAGAGGAAGGCTACCAGTGGAGAAATTAGATTTCTGGCCCATAAGATATGGTGCCCAGTAACAGATTAATAACATTGTTAACGAAATCCACCCAATTCAGTATTCTCTCAATATTAGGATATGTATGTTTGTCTTTATCCCGGCATTGTTTTTTAAATGAAAATATACTTCGTCATAAACTGATAAGGACTTCTATTTAAATAACTTATATTGAATTTGACATTACAGTATGGATACTAATTGTCAAAAAGAATATTCTTTGTTCAGTATTTCATTCTATGCTGCTTCTACTATTCACTCTTTTGCTTGTCATCACCCTCAACAATATGCAGCAAGGATATGAAAATGGAGTCGACATCCGATTGCAATAAAATTCGGTGTTGCAGAAACCTTTAGAGTAATCATTAGTACAAGATGTAAAAGACACGATCGAATTTTTTTCTTATCGAAGTTTGACTCTTATAATGTAAGTAGCATTGTTGATACTTGGAAAATACTAATCTCTCTTGGTTTAATCGTTCGTTCGCCTTTGTTGAAATTTCTGGAGACGCTTCAGCAATTTCTCATTTAACATTACCCGACTCATTTTTTTTCACGAAAAATGTCCACAAGTTTATTGCAGAAAATTTTAGTGACTAAAATAATTCAAGATTATTATTAGAGGATTAGTTGAGTTCGTTGCCGTATTTTGTTTTATTATCACGGAAGTTTGAGTTATAACAGTACCAGGTGAAAGCAGTGTCACAAGTCACGTACACACTGGTAAAAAATCTAGTATCTCCTCCATAATTCCGTGGGTCCATCGAGTGCCAGGAGTTAGAAATACGATTTTTTTCAAATAGTTTGTGAAAATGTTCTAATATGAATATGCCATTTATGTGTTAAACTCATTTCTGAGAATAAGAAAGAGAATCAGTATACGAATTAAGTGGAGGATGCCGGCGATCATCCTTCCTATTGACTTTATGTCCTCTGCTGAAAATTATACAATATTTCCCTGTCAAGGCACAGTTATTCAATGCAAGTGCTCAATTCGGTTACTCAAAATAGTATATTTTTTAATTTAGTACTTTATTTATTAGCTTTATTCTCAGTTATAAGCGAAATCTACTAAAATTTCCAAAAAAATTGTACATGACATGAATGAAAGAGGTAATTGTGGAGAAAAAGTTTTATTTGAAGAAAAATTGTTTATCTTTAACATTATAATTACTCGCACAACAGCCCTGAGGAAGACCACGATAAGATGGTCGAAACGTCGGCAACACAGCCTTCGACGCGGCGTCACCTGGACAGCCAAGATCATCTAGATATCTCATATTGCCAAAATCAAGCATAACAAAGAAATAATGCATAAAACGTTACATACACTTTGTATTTTTCTCAGTATATTTTTGGGTACGACTTCTGGAATAACATTATGAGAGATCTACCACCTTCCCGCAAGAAAAAAGAAATTTCCGACCATATTCCTGAGGAAAGGAACGAGATTCTCGGCGTCTTTGCTGTTCATGTTAGATTCTGTATTCAACCACAGTACTGTCACAACCCCTAAATGACTGCAAGCTTAGCACTTATTACTACATTACAAAGGTTTCTAATTTCAGAATGCTCACAAGCATTCTTCTTCAGAACATTCTTTTGACTGCTGGTTGTTGTTGGTCTGGCTTTATATACTGCCAGATCAAAATTTCGTTGGTTTCCCACCATCATAGGGAAACAGCGAAGATACCAAAGCCCCATCGAACGCTCATTAATTAACAACTTACGTCCCTTTAATCGGCGATCCTAACGTAGCATCAGATATTCTCGAGATTTCTCCGAAGAAAAAAACCAAAGAAAATTTTCGAATAAATTATTAATTATTTCGCTCTCCGAACGCGAAGAGCTGCTGTAGTCATTAGTTCCGTAAGTGTAGAGCATTTTTTACGAGAGGTGGTGGTATTTTCCCCCAGCTGGATTGCGAGACCCGGCGCCGACATGAATGTCTGCTTGTGGGGATTTCTCATCCAGATATCTCCCACCATAGGGTACCGCTCCATCTTCCATCTGGGACAAGCTCTTTTGGTCCCCACTGGTGTCCAGACATGTGAAGGAGTATAGTGCATGTACATGTAAGTATGTATAGGTAAGAGGTGAGGATAAGACCAGGAAGAGGAAGGCAAGATCGCTCCGTGGCCTGTTTGTTATGGTTAGGGAACGCAATTTATTGTAATAAAAAAATGCAAAATATGTACGTATATATGTACTTATTTTTTCCAAAACATGTAAGAAAAATAGAAAATATGTAAAATAAAAATTCATTATCGTGTTAAAAACAGTTTTCTACATGCATTTTCCGACCATAGAACATCTCTGATCAGTTCTTAACAAGTATTCGAAGTGGTTGAAAGTAGGTTCTATCTCTACTGAAGTAATCGTACACTAGACTTCACCACATACAAGAATTTTATTCGAAATATAAAATACGTTCATAGTGTGCAATATAATGTTTAAGAGGAGCCGGTGTACAAGTGAATAGTAGTGCCGTGTAGCAAGTGATGGATCCCGCGGGGGGGGGGGGTAAATTTTATGTACCGCACCCTCGAAATTGAGCAATGCAACAATTTTATCTAAAAATATTTATTTTTCGATAGCGTAATGAATTTGGTATTTCAAACATGAGCAAGCAGGTGGTTGAAATTTTTTTTCGTTCATAAAAATCCGCTCATTCTTGATTCGTAAGTACGCAGTAATCGGAGGGAGGGAGGTAAGTTTGATAAATTATGGCGGAGATATAGTGGTAATAAAAGTATTACATTTGATGTGTGAGAAAGATGATTCCATAACAAATATTGCAAATGTATATCTGGAATGTTCCGTTTCAAAGTATAAAGATATTGAAATGTAGCGAAATATGTAGTTCTAGGTAAAATATGAAAAAATATATAATTATACCAAAATATGTAAAAATAGATAAAATAAAAATAGTTCTAATTCATTCAGAATGTCCTGTAAACTCTAAAAAATATAATTGAATGCAGGTATCATGTTCTTGTAAAAACATGTATTTACATGGAAATCCGTTCCCTAGTTATGCTACTGCTCCGCCATGGTATTGAACGGAGAAACCACGGAAAACTTCCGATCAGAGCAGCCGACTACTAGAATGCTCCTCCAGACAGTGAGCGGCTGAATTCGACCTAGCGACCTAGGTAGTATCGAGAATATTGCCACCGTCGGGATTCGAACCCGAGAACCTCCTGACCAGAGGCACTGCAGTGACATTAGTTGATGCCAAGAGGCCCCTCAGCTGATTGAAATTTTCGAAGTCTGTTAAATTACTATTCAGCGTTGACTCCCGCTGGAGACATTCTGCCCGCGTGCCTACGGCTTCTGCACCGATGGTTTAAACAAAACAAATAATCTCTTTAAAAACGATCGTATTGCATTACACAAACAAATGACTGCAGCAGAACAGATGACTGCAGCAGATAAATGATAGCAGAATAACAGCCAGAGGTTTACGTGTTTTCGCGGTCGCGTTTCATCGAATCGCCGACGAGTAGGGGATTTTCATCAGCGCCGACCTCATTGCGAGCTCATTTCCGGTGACCCGCGACCCCTCCCGGAGCTGTTGCTGTGGCAGCCCTGCGCTGGGTGGGTTGGGCTTCCACCGAAACGCATTGATTAACTGAAGCCTTCGCAAATCGACAGTGGGAGGTTTAAGCGTAGTGGTGGCCACGCAATGGACGAACACTTCCCGTGGCTTCCTCTGTACGTTTTTAGAGCTTCGCTCGCTTTGAAATATTAGTACCTTGGATTTTATATCATTAAAAAATAAAATAATTGTTGTGGTCTTGTTACGACAAACACAACAAAACAACGGTAATTGTTGCACTTAAGAAGAGATAAGTAATGCGTGCATATATTAATTCTAAAGAAAAAATATCCTTTATTTGCTATTGTATATTTGAAACAATTTTTTAAATATTTTTTTAAATTTTATTTTATTGATTTTGTTGGTTATACATAGTTCAGTTATAGTATAAACTTTACATATGTTTGATAGACTTACATACTAACTTATATTTAAAACTTATTTCTAAGACTTAAATCTAATATAAGGTTGAGGATGCCCTATTTGGTCCTCTATTCTGGTTCAAATTCGGAGAAGGTTTTGAGGAATATATAGTAGGGGTATCTGTTTTTTATTCTGGTATGGTTCGGGTTTTTAGCGAGTCTAAAGGTTGCAAGGGAAGGGATTTGAGGTAAATAATAATAAAAGTTGGTGGCTAAGTACGTAATGTGATGTACAAAGAGTTCTAAGTTGAGTTCTTTGTGAAGCTGATGATTGGTGACAAACCACGGTGCATTGGTAATGGTTCTGAGAAATTGGTTCTGAATGATTTGTAATTTTTTTATATTGGTTTTTGCGGAATTTATCCAGATGGGACAAGCATACAGCAGTAGCGGTCTTAGAATGGTTTTGTATATTGCAATTGAGGAATGATATGGTAATGGGCTGTTTCTATGGATTAATGGTTTTAATTGCAGTAGCCAGTAGCAATATTAGCCTGTTTTATTTTTTCGTCTATGTGCTGTTTCCAATTCAGTTTAGTATCTAAGTTTATCCCGAGGTATTTAATAGGTTTGTTAGGGGGGTACCAGTTTAGTTGATTGTTATTTATTGTTAGGGGGTAGGGAAGGTATAGGGTCTTAGTGTAAATATTTTTGATGCGGTTTTGGATGAAATCCAGTTGTATTTTAAGTTTGGATGCCCAGCTATCGAGTAAGTTGAGGTATAGTTGAAACAACAATAAAAACTAAATATACTTTCTTTTAGAAGATTTTATGACATTTGTATTTATTTATGCCCTTTCGTCTTCCAATTGATTCAAATGTCTTTGCGTACGATTACGTAAGTTATAAAATCAACAAATAAAAAGTATTGTTTTGTCAATTGTTGATAATAAACAATGTTTACTCGAGAATTCGTTGGTATTACATCGCAGACACTGAAGACAGTGTCACGTATAAAGAGATAATAATAGAATAATCTTGGCCATGTCACGTTAGATTGTCAGCCAGCCAACAGCGCCACTAAATGATAAACCTATTAAGATAACGGAGAAAAATAGATTCATAAACTAGGGAGAAACTGTTGGCAAAGGTAATTGATAATAGAATATCCTGTATTTACAGTAACTTGTGTCGCGGGCGGTTGCATAGCCTACCAACACTTCTAGCAAACCAAAAGTTGAGAGAGAAGCAATGCCCTTTTAAATTCACAAACTTTTCGTTGCCGAACAACTCTTTCTGCGAGCCACAAGTTAACAACTTGAGAAATATTGTCATTTAAAAGTACACTTTCATAGTTGGCCTCCTCTTTCACTTAACCGCAAGCTGAGAAGAGAACAAACTCAAAAGATGAGAAGTACTGCCCTGTGAAATTCACATTTGATTCTTCACCGCCCAACTGTTTCATCGAACAACTAGACGATAAGTCGAGAAGTACTGCCTTATTTATTTCTCACGTTTCAAATCTTACCAATTCTTCCAGCGATTCACAAATTGAGAGGTACAGCTAGTGATGGAAAATTTTACCAAAACATCGATACATCGCTAAAAGGTTTTCGATGTCGATTAAAACATCGACGAGAAAACATGGATGCTTTAATCATACTCACTCAATAAACATGCTACTTTCCTATCAATGTTTAATTACAGTACGTAAAAGGGATATATTTTATTGTTTGGTTACCAGCATGTTAGTAGTCTGTAAAAATTATTATCGAATGTAAAGAATAAAATTAACAATAAAGAACATCGTGTTTTGCTATCAATTTCGTGTTTTACTGTCGATTCAGGCAATGACACGCCTGGCGATACGGACATAACATACGTTCATAACCGGAGCACCTCCCAAACTTTGCACAGGCGAAATGTGCAGCGTAATAAAGAGGATAAAGCAAAACAATGATATTGCTGTGAATTGCTGCTACTCCACAACGTGCGTAAACCCCTTAATTAATAAAAAATTTAAAAATTTAAAATTAAAAAAAACATCGGTTTTGGCAATAAAATATCGATGTGAAGAAAACATCGAAAACAAAATATCGATGTTTTAAAAGACCTCTATGTCTTTTTACCATCCCTAGGCACAGCACTATTAAACGCACATCCGTTTCTTAGCAGGCGGCCTCTTTCAATGCGGCGGTTCAACACGGGGTGTTAGGGGCAGGTCACAGACTCGATCACCGCCCGCATCCGTCGCGGGCGGAGCGGTCACATTACCCAGGCTGCACATCTGCATGGATGGCCAGCGGCCGCCGCCCCCCGCTTTCGTATGCATGCGGCCGAGCGGCCGGCGCGTGTGAGGCGGGGCTAGGGTTGCCACCTCGCACAGTTGTACCCTAAGACTCCGCCTTTGTGACATAATCTCCGCGTTCTGCGTTAAAATTAAAACATTCCGGTTATGGGATCAATAATACTAATAATCAGGGCTTGATTTATGATGAAACGGCGTCCCGGTACTTGGGAAACGAAATAGGCCAAAGAGTCGATTTTTTGTTTGACCAGCTTTCGTAAATTCATAATTAAATAATTTTCCATTTAACTGTATTTTTGTGCGAATGTAATAAAGTAATTACTAAAAACAATAATATATTATAAATTTAATTTTTTACTTGGTATTAAAATTATCTGTAATTTGTATTTAATAAATGATGTTATAATTGCCGACCTGGATGGCCGAGGTGGCTAAGAGCGAGTACCGACTGAGCTCTTCGGTCCGAAGGGTCGCGGGCTCGAGTCCCGCCTTGGGCATGGTTGTTTGTCCCTGGACTTTGTATGTGTTGCCGCGGAGGGCCTCGCGTTCTGCTGACCCCGGATCGGAGGAGCCCGCAAGTGTGTCGGTCTAGTGTATGGTCGAATATGCGTCCCATTGGGACAAAAAGGGTAACCGGCTGTTGGCTGGATAAAAGCCCGAGAAAAAAATGTTATAATTATATAACTATTTCTATGAATTTAGAAATTAATTTGGAGTGCCTCAAGGTCACCTAAAATTTTATAAATCAAGCAATTATATAAATTTTCTGAGACATAAAATTTTATAAATCAAGCACTGCTAATCATAATACAATACAATAATAACACTACGCTCCGGAACACAAGACTTTGAAGAGGTGGCAAACCTAGGCAGGAGACACGGGCCGGCCAGCCAGCCGGCCGGCCGGGCTGCTCTCCCGCCGGTCTTTGAGCCAGCTGCTGTCGGGGCCCCTGGTGACTGCATCAACACTCGCTGGAAGTGGTTTAAAAAGGAAATTTGCTTTCGGAGGTATTTGCCCGTTGAAGCGAACATGTTGCTTACAAGACTGTGTACAACACAGTAGAGAAAGCAAGCACGAAATGTGGAGGAATCGCTAATACAGAGTGAGTCATTTCATATAGCAACAAATTCACCAATATGCTCCTTATCATGTCAGCAACAAATAATTCCTTTAAATATTAGATTAGAATAGATTCCCAAAGAACGTAACGTAACGTTGGAAATTTTCAGTTTTGTTGCAGCCTCAATGTTACCGAAACTTTGTGTGCATTTGCAAGACATTGAGCGCTATTGTAGACTCGGGAAGTCATTTACGAAAAGTGAGTGCATTGAAATTCTGTCAACCAGCTGTCGAGGTCGTGCACTATGGCAGAATCGCTGCGCGATACATTACTGCCGTGAAACGCTTCTTATAATTCCATTAGTTCACAAAGAAGCGTTTTCGTCAATTATATCTGAATACGGTAGGTTTTTTCTTCGGCAAAAGTTAGAAATATCATAAGCGCTTTGACTCACTTTAAACGCATACTTTCGAGCGTTATAGGAGAGAAATCCTCATGAAATTACTGTACAGTAAACGTTTTTCAGTAAAATGACAAACATTTGTTCATCTAATTGAAGAGACCATGTTGATGTGTTAGTTTCCATCTAAAAGGTCTCTTCGTGTGTAGTAATCTCTTCTTAATCCACAAAGGATTTAAAACATTCGAATTTTCTAAAACTCGAACAAACTAATAAATACATTTCATGACGACTAGTTTATTGGAAATAATTAAATAATGAAAACCATTCGTAACGAAGAAAATGAAAGATGTCCCATACAAGCACAGAGTTACTTCATTCTGGAGGCAAATTGTTCTGAAATAGAAGGCAAATGAGGGCGGATTATCTTGCTCTTAGGAGAACTGCTTCCGCTTTTTCCATTCCTGTCGCACTTCTAATGGATTCAGTTGACTTTCCGCTCACTTTTAGCTAACTATAACAATAATAATAATAATAATAATAATAATAATAATAATAATAATAATAATAAAAAGTATAATAATATACAGGTGAGTCACCAAATTTAGCACCTCCTTTAATTATTTTTGGAGGGTTGAAGTTATTGCAATGCCGTTTTCACGGAAGTGCATGAGGGAATGGAGCTGATGCATGTATTCGTTTCGATTTTATGACTTGTATTTTAAGAGATATTGATGTAACTTTGTGTTTTTCAAATGGAACTATGTATATTTTTTAGTCTATCATGACGAGCTTGACGACGAATTCAATGTTATACATATTGTCATGTGTAAGAGTAATTTTTTTATTTTCTATTTTTTATATATATTTTTTTAAATTTTGTTTTGCAACTCATATTTGAAGTATAATTTAAATGTAACAGTCCACCAAACAAAATCGTGCAGCGCTCTCTGCTAGCACGTGCTCGGTGCTTTTCAATATCCGCTAAATACGAGTAGCAAAAAATCAAAATTACTCCAGAAATTGCTTATCTAACATATGACAATACGTATTTCTTTGGATTCATCTTTTTACGCTTGTCATGATAGACTAAAAACTATGTAGAGTTTCATTTGAAAAAAAGGAAAAAAAGTTTGCTTAATATTTCGAAAAATACAAATGATAAAACAGAAGTGAATGCATGTATTAATTAGCCCCATTCCCTCATCCATTTCCGTGAAAACTGCATTGCAATAACTTCAACCGTTCAAAAACTGCAGAAGGTGCTAAAGTTACTTGACTCACCTGTATATACTGTCAAGATTTAAGTACATTCCTAGGTGCTAACTACTTTAAGGGTAGACAGGTACATACCCTTTGCGACTCTTTGCTTTAGGCCGTATCTTCCTTACTCCATGATTCAGTATTACTATCCTTAACAATGATTTTTCCCCTGAAAGCCCAGTGATTCGGACCTTCTTACCTTCTTTGAACTTATTGTAATGTAGAGTGTATTCCAAGGTGACGGAGGTACGGAAATATGTTTCTGTTCGGGTACGCGCAGAGAGAAACGAGAGTAGTCGCAAAATAAGTGTTCATATTGAAGACTTTCACTCTACGTACGTGACCTAACCGGTTATACCATCACTCAGTTAATATATGCAAATAATTAAATGTCTGGGTTTCATTTGGAAGTGGTTGTCACACAAGTGACGATTTCTCTCGTCTTTTTTGGAATCTCAGCAACACAAACATGGCAGAAATGACTTTCAAATCGCCAGCATTTTCTTTGTCTGATATATCCAAATGCATCTTTCATCTACTTAATGTCAATCAGGTACATTTCAAAGGTTTGCTTTTTGTTCTTTCAGTGCAGTTGCCGAAAATTTGGAATTATTTTATTCTTGTTTGCATATCGTTATATTACTTGCTCTTAGTGTGATATATTCGTAGCACAAATGACACGCCGTCGTTTTTGAGACTCATTACACTTCCAAGAAATATAATTTCTTTGCCTAAAGCTGAGTTTGTTATTGTTTTGCTCATTACCCAACTTTTGATTCTATGTAGGAATCTTACTTCAGACATTACTTTGTAGTATTTTAATATTTTTTCCAAGAGAATTATCATGAGACATCTTATTAAGATAAGATATTAGAGAATTATCGAACGACACCATTTGGCCAAGTTTGATAATATATAGATTGTTGTAGTAAAAAGTTATGACGTGAATATCATAGAACGTTTTATTAACGTTCTAAAAATGTATTTTTCTATCATAATATTGGTCTATTCATCAAACAGTTGTTGAGATACTGATGTACAACGTAGTTAAGTTTGGCATTATTACTATTATTATTATTATTATTATTATTATTATTATTATTATTATTATTATTATTATTATTATTATTATTATTATTGCCGCTCGTCGTGCTCATCGAGAACGAGGTAGCTTTCCGGGGTGCAATCATGGGTTCGATTCCCGGTCGGGACAATAACAAAACGAAAGCCATTACACTCATCGCAGTTTCTATATATGTGTAACATAAGAATAAACACTCGAGGAGGCAAAGTATGCTGTATACAATGATGAAAATACGTCCTGAATGTCAAATGTCTTTTTTACTCTAGGCGTGAATATTAAATAAAAACAAGGTCCAGACGTAGTTACACAAATAGCTAACAAAAGTCGCATTAATCTGACGTTAAATTGCCAAAAACAGTACATTATTGTTATTGATATCATTGTTACTATTATTGTTACGACCGGGACCGGTAGCTCAGTGCATCAACTGATGTCACTGCAGCGCCTCTGACCTGGAAGTCCTAGGTTCGTGTCCTTACGGCGGCAGGATTTTCGACACTAGCTTTTCAGCTAGGTCGAATTCAGTCGCTGTCTGGAGGAGAATTCTTGCGACCGGCTGCTCTAGATCGGTAGTTTTCCGTGGTTTCTCCGATCAACACCAGGCGAATGCCGGAGCAGGCGGGCCACGGACCGCGCACGCGATCTTTCCTTCCTCTCTCTTGTCCTATCCTCACCCCTTACACACATACACACACCTATACTAACAGGTACTACACTACCACACATTCCGGGAGACCGGTCGAGGACTTAGAACTTGTCCCGGCTGGGGCGGTGCCCTGTTGATGGGATATTCCCGGTTTGGGAAAACCCCGTTAGCCGACGGTAAGTCGGCGTCGGATCTCGCCATCCAGTGGGGGAAGACCACCGCCACCTTCCGAACAAAAACACGCACTACTCTTACGGGACTAATGCTCGTAGTAGTCAACGCGCCCGCAACTAACAATCAATCAAATCAATCGATGATTGTCAATCCGTCGTGCCATGGCTGTATTGTTGCCCCGCTCCCACCGCCACCTCCCGAGCAAAAGCAGGCACTACACGTACGGGACTAATGACCTTAGTAGTTGACGCGCCCGGAATCACTAACAATCACTCATTATTGTCATGGCGTCGTGCCATGGCTGTATCGTTGCCCCGCCCCCTGAACGGAGCGGCACTGGCGCGGCGGGCGTGTGTGGCTTGGGCGCGCAGGCGAGCGGGCGGGCGCTGAGCGCTGAGCGCTGGGCGTTGGGCGTTGGGCGTCGGGCGGGCGGACGTATTTCCGTCGCGGCCGCTATTCTCGCGCGCGCGCGCCGTGACACTTTTAGAAATGGGCCGCACGGGGCCGCCGCACCCGCGCAGCGCAGGGCGCCCACGCGGCCGCGCCAGCGCTCCCAGCCTCCGCCGCGCTTCAGCCGCTCGAGGCCGAAGATGTAGCAGAAGTTGTGGGTGATGGGGAAAGAATGGCTGAAGGCGGAGGTTCGAGTGATGGAGGAGGTGTGGGTGTAGACGGAGGTCAGGGTGAAGGAAGAGGTGTGGCTGAAGACGGATGTGTGAGGTGTGGTTGAGACATGGACAAAGGAGGAGGGTGGGTAAATTCGGATGTGTGGGTGAATGCATGATGGAATGCCTCGGTATGCAGATGTGGGAGAATGAATGCATGCGTGAGACATGATGAAGTCTGATGCTTGATGAAGGCAGAGGCATGGTAAAAAGCAAGGTCAGGGTAAAGGCGGAAACATGGTAAAGGTGGGTTAATGGCAGACCCTTGGTAAAGGCGGAGGCATGGTAAAGGCAAAGGCATATTAATGGCAGACGCATGGTAAAGGCTGAGGCGTAATAATGGAAGACGCTTGGTAAAAGCATGTTAAAGGCTGAGGCTTGGTACAGGCAGAGACTTGGTAAAGGTGTAGGTATGGTAAATGCGGAGAAATAAATGACGGCGGAAACGTGGGTGAAAGCGATGGCGATGTGGATGATGGATAAGGCGAAGGGCGATGGGAGAAGATACTGAAAATATTTTGTAAACCGTGTATGGATGGCTAAGTTTTAACTACACGTATCTCAAAATTTTGCCGTTTTGAGATTATAGGGACTCGAAAGATTCTACGATAGATTCCGAGAAATATCATAGTCACAGAATTTTACCTGCAAGTAACACTCATCCAATTGTTTGTTAAAATGAGGGAAATTGATTACATTTATATTACTTTGTTATGGAAGATTTGTAACGTTCTCCCTCTTCCTGAAAAGTCACAAATTTTGACTTACGTGTTATTAAAATTTAGCCATGATGTTTGCTTTGTTATTATACTAGAATATAGAAATAAATGTATATAGTAATGTTCTATTTAGCCTAATGCTTTATTTTTATTTACAAGAAAGATGTGTCACAAATGGTCGTTTTATATAGCCGGCAAGTTAAAACGAGAGTATAATCACAAACGTACGTTATACCATCCAGGTGAAGATGAGATTAACGAAACCCGGAATATCCTAAAAACCTGTAATATTTGTAACAACGGTCAGATTAAACCTGGTATGCGAAAAACCCAAAAAATTATAAAACCTATCATATTTTTACAACATTCCCCGAATGAGTGAATAGAACCGAGCGAGAAAAAACGAAAAAAAACTAAAACCGGTTATTTTCTGTAAAAACCACCAACCCCAGCCTGGCGATGCTCTGGTGGACGTCAGCGGCAGCGGCGGATGTGTGTCACGGTCAGGAGCGTGCCCAAAGGCGCGCGCCCCCTCCCCCGCCCCGCCCACGCCTATTTTTAGCGCCGCCGCCGCCGCCGCTGCCGCGGGCGCCGGGTCGCCACCGAGCGCGCGCTGCCGGTGCCGCGCCGCGGGGTGAACGACTCCGCCGCCGCGCGCGCCCGCGTCGCAGGGCCGCAGCCTTGAAGGGCCGGCCGCGAGGTTAGCCCCCGGCGGGCGTTGCCCCCGAGGCTGTGGATGCACCGCACAAACAACTCGCGGCCCCAAACACTCTCGCTTTCCTCCAGCGGCCTCCGGTCGTAGCTGCGGAAACGGAGGGGAGTGATTCGTAAACGACGTCCCGCGGCATTATTGGTTGCTAGTAACTGTGGGTACAGTGAGATAAAGTAACAGTATACTATTACTATATTGTAGGCGTACAAGGAAAAGGTTTTGCCGGTCTGGTGGCCGGGATCGCTAAGGCAGTAGTGTCGTAGTGATCTCGGACCGAAGGGTCGCGGGTTCGAGTTCCGTCTCGGGTCCTTTCACCCCTTATCACCATCATTTCGGTTCATCTTCATAGTGACCATACCGTTAACTCCAGTAGTGGCCGCTAATGACCTATATGTTGATGCGAATTTAAAAAAAACAAAACAAAGGTTTTAAACCCAAAATCATGAAACTAGAAACCTGCAGATGAGCGTTTCTGAAGACATATATTTCTGAAGGTTTCAATCTCAGTTCTCACCTGCAGACCTCTACTTTGATGATTTTAGGCTTATATATTGCGATCCACCCCTCTGCCGGCTAGCTCAGAATGGGTTTTCAAGGTGGGCGCAAAATAAAAAAATACAATTAGAATAGCGGGGATCAGGGTCATGTGGGCCGTTGTGGATTGAATGCACTTACACAGAAACTCCAGTCGAATCACTTTCCACTTACTTAAGTATATTCTAATTAAATTGCTGTTACAGTAAATGAACATAAAACACTTTACATATACAAGAATTTTGTCTTGCTGAAAAAAAGAAAACAACTTACTCTCTTAATAATTAACTACACTGTTTCCTTTCTCTCATTTAAATCAATTTCAAAGAATACTTAAAACTTTGCCTAATCATTCCAGTCGTAAATTTCCTAGTTGCAACTTTACAATTAGCTAAGTTTTTCTTGAAAGAAAAGATTGATTCTATTTTTCACAGAATATCGGTATAAAGAACCTGTACTAATACTTTCTTTCCGAAACAAATTATTCCTTCTAATATCTACAAATTGTTCAAGTTGGCACGACCTTACTGTGTCTTCTCACGGCGTAGAGAAATCTGCGGCGTCGACTCTTCCAATCGCTCGATGTCCTTGTCCTTGCAGCTCGGTCGGGAGCAAAGCCGCCCCTCTGCAGAACCGCACGGTCGCCCCTTTCCAGTACCGTTGTTCAACTCACGATGTGGCCTCCGTCTCGTTTTCCGTTGATACTCTTTTCGTATTCTTTTATAGAATGTAACTAGCTTTTAATTCCATATTTAAAAGAATCTACAATACGACAACTGAGTCTATTGTATAAGAAGAATAAATATAAAAATAAAAAAAACTGCAAAGAAAAGAAATGAATGGCCTCGTTAGTTTCATGCTATTCACACTCCTCTCTCTTACAAAGATTTTAAATGCGTCACTTATACTTTCATCCTTTTCCTGATGAATTGTTTTAATGCATTGTAATATGATAATTACCTCCTCGAATGTCTTGAAGAGTTTTTATCGTAGATGCAGTCCTGAAGTCCGTAGCAGTACGAGGTGCCGCCTTCTCGTGATCGGTAGGTCCTCACTCTCCAGCTGTTACTTCAGAAAAGAAAGCTTTCTTTCTCCCGACTACCGGTGTCGCATACTCTACCGAGACGCTCTCTTACGGATATAGTTCGTAGTTTCCATTTTCGGATTGTATTCATGCGCGTTGGCGCGCGTTCAAACAGCTTATCTTATTCTTGAATATTGATGTGCTCCGTTTTCCGAGACCTCGGCAAAACGGATGGTCACAATATCTTTCCCTTGGATTTTTCTTTTTCCTTTTGGACTTAATACCTTTATCTGTCACAAGCGTCTTTATCCCCTGTTAAATTTTCGCGTAATTTCTAAGATTGTATGATGACCGATAAAATGCTGAACATACCACGAAATGTTACAATGTTATTACTTCCTCGCACAAATTAAAAATTTCGGCTCCGCTACTCCCGGCCTGGATTTTTAACTTTTAGCCTCGGCAGTTATAAAACTCATTACATTTCTAAGTATGTTAATAGCTATTACATTTATCTTGTAAATCCACGATATGAAAAAAAAATGTCTGAAGAATGTGTATTGCATGTGGTAGAGCTGCGATAAGTAAACATAACGAACGATATCCGTATTTGTGTAAAATTCCCTGACTTTGCATCATGTGATTGTGTTATAGAAAAGCAGCGCATCTGTCTTTGTTGGACATAATACTCATGAAAACTTAACTTAATTCATAATTCATCGGGAAACCTAGACCTCTTGTACTTCATAGCTACACATTGTGTCCAAGATATTTTCCCGTGAAGGAAAGCATTCCAGCGGGCATTGCCTGGAGGATTGTTGAACCACGCCGCAAGGCTGTTCCACACAAACGCTCGAGAGCAGTCACCCTCGCTTTTCTCCTACAGCCTCCGGTTCTAAGTTCGGAAGCGGAGGGTAGTGATTTCCAAGCAAATTCGATGCCCGGCGACACTCTAGGGTATCACTAATTGTGAGATCAAGAAATAGTGAAATATGTATGTTCGTAGTTTACGGTCGACTTAATCCGACTTTTTCCAGCTAGCGATGTATCCCAGTCCTGGGCCCTGTTTTTATTTATGATCCACGCCTGAGAGTGAGGGAGACATGTAGCGAAGACGGCGTAATCAATGTCATGTTCGCTACATGTACCAAGCTAATTTGGCCTGGCAGAGCTTCATTTCGTCACACTGCGACTGACACAGCGTATTAGAAAGTTACAGATTCACTTACGCCTAGGCCGACATTTGAACCCGGGACCGCCTCACAGAAAGGTAGCACGCTGTCCACGGGCCACCCTAGAGTCTAATAAATATTAATCACATAAATAGTAAATAATTTTCAGAGCAATATACCTATGATGGATCGGGTATGAGGAAAGTCTGCGAAACACGGAGGTAATTGAGTGTAATGCTCTTATCATGTGCATCATGTAAGTGTGGAATGAAACATAAAACGCATGACACGTTAGGTATCTCAAATCACCCAAATTATAATTTTTAATACAAATTTTATAATTCCTCAGGAAAACTCGGCCTCTTGTACTTCGTAGCCACTCATTCTTTCAAGGATGTTCCATCAAAGAATGAATCCACAGAGCTCTTCTTCCCAGAGATTGTAGATGCACGTAGATGTACATCGCGCTCCGAATCTCCCTCACATTTCTCCAGCTGCCTCTGCTCGTAACTTAGGAAGCGTCTCGATGAGAACATATTCATAATCGGGATTCCGTGACATTCTGGGGTTCTCGAAAACCCAACGGGTATTTTCCGCGAGAGTACTTTTAGCACTTAAAGTGGTCGGGAGACTGTGATGGCTAAAAGACTGCGAAACACTTTGGCAAAGTATTATTCTGTGACGTACTAGAGAGAAAAACACAGACGACTGTTCTGATTGAATAAATACAATATATTTACAGATTTTTTACAATTAATGTACAATGATATGATACAAAAATCTAGCCCCTTGGCAACCTTTCGATTCTCTTAGCCGCGAAACCCCGCGACCGTCCCCTAGGCCTCGCCCAGAACCACTGCTTCGGAAGCAGCAAAAAGCAACGCGAAGTGCGAAGCTGTCGGACATAGAGTCCCGTAACTACACCAGTTACATGGCTTGTTGCCAAACCGATCTTCGACTTGAAGATCACGTGCAAGGATTGCACTGGAGATACCTCACGTCTTTCGACACCCAGCGTATCCCGCGAGGCGCCTGTCGGCGCGGCCTTAAATATCCGCCGGCTCGCCCCCACCCTACAAGCAGCGGGCGACACACGGCTCGCTGGCCAGCCTTTCCAGAGCTACAACCGACACCTCTTAGACTCGCATCCGCGCGCGTCCCTTTGAAGGAAATTCCAGCCGGGATTCCTGAGGGCTTTCCCAACCGGCGCGGCGTGGCGCCGCACCCGTCCACCCCCATCCACATCCGGCTTTACGCGGGTTTCCCCGAAGCGGCCCGACGCACCGGCGCCGGACTAGGCGACGCTACAGACCCTCCCATGCCGGGGGGTGAGAATTTTTTTTCGCAGCAAAATATGCCCAGGAAAAAAATTCTGCTAAGTTACCTGGTCGTGAGACCTCTACATCCTAATTTTTATATGAACATGAACATAATTATACCAAAATATCAAACCCTATTTAATTGAAATGTGTGAAATAAATCTCTGGGCTGTCCCCCCTCCCTTTTCACCTAAGCTATGTTGCCAGTACATTTAAACCTTACTCCTATATACATAAATATACATAAGTATTCTTGACGCATCTTGAATTACATATTATCCTGAAATACAAACATTTACTTTACATTGAAATATTACATAATAATTCTTGACGCATCTTGAATTACATAAGATCCTGAAATACAAACATTTACTTTACATTGAAATATTACATAATTGTGGAATTCGTTACATACATCATGTGCCGTTCTTAACTGAATTTTTTGACACATGTATGTATCTACATATAAAAATATCCAAAAAAAACAACAAAACAATTTTACCCTTGAATTTACAAAATTATTTACATAGAATTTCACCGACATTTATACATGTCATGAACGTGCGTGTTCCCTATTCTCGCCAGTGGATCAATTCACATCATCAAACATGCGGCTAAGCGCATCTGCATTAACATTCTGAGCTGACCTGTACTTACAAATGACCGTATTCAGAGCGTCGCGAAACTCCGGTTCGACCTCAGTCCCGCTCAGCATTTCTTCCGCGTCAAAGTCGCAACAATCCAATTTAAGCGCATAGCGATCTAGCGCGTCTTCGTCACCTGCGTCTGTCACAGTCGTAGAACTAAGCACATTCAAGTACTCTGTCCGCTGGTGGTATCTCTTAAGCATATTAATGTGATAGACGCGGGGTTCCTTCCGCCCCGGCATCTGGACCACATAGTTATGCTCCGAAATTTTCTCGCGAATCTCGCCCGGCCCTATCCACTGAACCGCGAGCTTCCGCGTCCTGTTAGGTGCGAGAACCAACACCTTCGCGCCTATCTCGAAAGTACGTGAGACCGCCTTCCGGTCATACCACACTTTACGTTTCTGCTGTTCTTCAGCCATTCTATTGTGAGCTAGGTCACGGGAGCGTTTCAAACGATTGATTAATTTGAATACATGCTCAACTACAGAATTTTCTTCACGTTCCGCAGTTCCCGCAAGCCTTTCATAAAGAAGTGTCATGGGGGTACGGAGATTCTTCTCGTACACCAATTCGGCAGGAGAGAAACCTAATGATTCGTGCACACTCGTGCGCAACGCGAACATAATAGCGGGAAGCTGGCATTCCCAATCCGTCCCTGCCTCCAAACACAGAACCTTCATAAGCCGGTTCATAGTTCGATGCATTCTTTCGACTGCGTTTGATTGAGGATGATACGGCGAACTTTTCGCCAGTTTAATGCCAAACCGCTCGGCGAATTCCGCTGTCAAAGCACTCGTGAAGCAAGTGCCCTGGTCGGTTTGCAATTCGCGTGGAAATCCTATTCTACTGAATAATTCTAGTAATGCCTCAATTACAGTGACCGAAGTTAGGTCCCGTATCGGAATAGCCTCGGGATACTTCGTGGCTAAACACATCGCAGTTAAAATAAACTTGTTTCCGGTGACCGTTTCTGGAAATGGGCCACACGCGTCGACATTCACTTTCTCGAATGCCTCGCCCGTTATAGGAGCAATTTTCAAAGGCGCGCGAAGTTTTTCGCCGCCGTTTCCTACTCGTTGGCAACTGTCGCAACTACGCACATAGTTTTCAATATCCTTATAGCAATTCGGCCAGAAGAAATATTTGGCCATGGCATCTTTGCTTTTTGTGACCCCCAAATGGCCGTGAGCAACTTCATGACAGAGTTTTAATATCGTGCCACGATACACCCGCGGTATTACTAACATAGTGAACTGCTCTCCGCGCTTACTATGCCGGACACGAAACAATAGGCCGTTTTCCATAACATAATCGCGCCGATCCGTCTCGGGTCCTTCCGCATGCTCAATCAACGGCGCGAGCTCCTTGTCTTGTCTCTGAGCTGTAGCAAATTCGGTGGGGTCCAAACGAGCCAAAGCAATGCTACCGAAATCTAATTCAGATTCCTGATCGTTTGATTCTGAGTTTCCCGGGGCGTCGACCTCGCCCTGACCAACTCTATTGTCATCCTCGGTTTCCTCCGAAGCGGTTACCTGGAACGCGTCCTGATCTCGGCCGTTTCCTGTACTCTCGGCAGGCTCTACCGCCTCTATTGTCTGGGGCCCTTCCGCCCTTACGCGCTCAGCCACTGCTTGCGCCCTAGTCCGCACAGCGCAGATAGGCTGTGGTTCTAAGAAACCTTGCTTTATTTCTTTCAAAATCGTAGCAGAACGATTACTAAAAATGTAATAAGGCAAGTCGCAGTTCTTTGCGACTGCGGCCTCTGTAACAAGAGTACCGAATGGCCCTACAATCTGTACCTTGGCTACCGGTAGGTTTTTCGGCGCTTCGTCCAGGGGCTGCTGAACCCATACGGACTCGCCGGTATATTGTGTCGGCGTGACGTGCTTTGCGTTGATGACGTCGATCGTGGCACCCGTATCACGGAGACAGGTGACTGTTTCGCCGCAAATTTTGGCAAGAAATGTGTGTGGAGACAATAACTCTGGCGCACTAGCGTCGGCCACGTGACACATCTTCTCGCTAGGTTTATTGTTATATTGAGGACAATATTTTTTATGTGACCTGGTTTTTTACATAAGTAACACGTCCGTTCTTGCGGCTTCTCGAACTCCGCGTTACTAGCTACCTTCGGCACTGCCGTTTTGGAAGTGGTCGGCGCGCTTTCCGTCGCCTTCGGCCATTTCCGTTCGCCTGCCTGCTCTTTATTGCCGAACCGCGAGAAATCCTTCTTATATCCGCTAGCCCGGTTGTTTTCGTAGGTGTCCAGCCTTCGTGCCAAATCTTGGGACGCAGAAACCTCACCCCACACATCAATGAAATGGTCACGCATAACCGCCGGCACCTTTCGCTTCATCTGGTCCGTTACAATGAGATCTAGCAATTGCTCAAATGTTTCTATCTTTAAACCTGAGACCCATTTTTTACAATAACTAGCTAATTCACGTGCATAGACGTTCCAAGTGGTCTTTGCACCTTTTACGTGACTACAAAACATCTGTCGGCACTTTTCTGCCGTGAACTTGTACATATCTAATAATTGTTCTTTAATTAGGTCATAATGTTGATCCGGTGAATCGGATCCTACTACGAGCCAGTTGTTCACCTCATTAGGAAGTAAACCCATTAAATGGCTTACCCATTCGACCGGCGCAATGCCAAGCTGGCGAGCATGCGCCTCGAAAACACTTAAAAACAACGTAATATCGTCGCCTTCGCCTTTGAATTTGTCCATGACTTGACTAATACGAATATTAGTTCGATTTCCCGTGTCGCTACTACCTATGGAAACACGCGTGGGAGCCTGATTCGTTAGTTTTAACTTTTCAAGTTCAAATTGCCGTTCGCGTTCTTCGCGTATTCTTTCCTGCTCTCTCTCTTCGCGTAATCTTTCCTGCTCTCGTATTTCTGCAACCTGTTCTTTTTCTTGGTCAGCGAGTTGTTTCACGAATGATTCCTCGTACTGCTCGCTTTCCGTAATGATTGATTTAAGTTTAACAACGGTTTCGTTCCCTTCTAATGTTTCCCCCATCTCCATCGCGACCCTAACAAGCACCTCTTTCCTATAACCCGCTAAGAAAGCCATTTTGCCTGAATTGATCCCCGGCCAGAACAAAAAACACACGTTCAGTTGACCTCGGTGTCGCGTGAGCGCCTTCTGGATCCGGTTTGTGGCCTCCTTCCTTCCTCTCGTTCAGGTCGGTCCGTGATGTGTTCTTCCGGTGATGCAAATATCAGCAGCCCCAGTTCCAGTGCCAATATCAGCTCGTTCCAGTACCAGTTCCAATTACCAGTACCAAGTTTTAGAAAAGAAAGGTTCCGAGTCGGATTGTACCGCCCCGAAACTACCGTACCGAAACACCGCACTTTTCGGTTTCTCGTGGCGTGCGCGACACTGCCGGCGCCACGTATTTACGACGCGTATTCACGTTTAACTGCGTACACTGTCTTTACGCGTGCTGTTCTGATTAATCAGCGCGCACCGATGGCTCTGATGCCGCACTGATGTCCCCGCGGATGCTGCTGCAGACTTCCGCGTTCCCCGTTCGTTGCGAACGTAGTGACTGCTTCCACAAAGCTGAATGATAGACGTGAGTCTTTAATCTGTTGTAACCAATTATTAACTGCAATTGGCACAACCACCCGGTGTGAGTTCTAAGCACCACTGCAACCAATTTTGAACTACAATTGCAACAATTGGCGCAGGCACTCCGGCGTGAATTTACAATAACCGCTGCTACCAATTTTAGACAAGAAAAATGGCAGAATTGGTGCGGGCACACCGACGTGAGTTTACAGTAACCGCTGCCACCAGTTTTAGAAAAGAAAGTGGCAGGAATTGGTTGCGAGCGCCCCGACGTGAGTTTTCGATAACCGCTGCCACCAGTTTTAGAAAACAAAAATGGCAGGAATTGGTGCGGGCACCCCGACGTGAGTTAACAGTAACCGCTGCCACCAATTTTAGAAAAGAAAAGTGGCAGAATTTGTTGCGAGCGCCCCGACGTGAGTTTTCGATAACCGCTGCCACCAGTTTTAGAAAAGAAAGGTTCCGAGTCTGTGACGTACTAGAGAGAAAAACACAGACGACTGTTCTGATTGAATAAATACAATATATTTACAGATTTTTTACAATTAATGTACAATGATATGATACAAAAATCTAGCCCCTTGGCAACCTTTCGATTCTCTTAGCCGCGAAACCCCGCGACCGTCCCCTAGGCCTCGCCCAGAACCACTGCTTCGGAAGCAGCAAAAAGCAACGCGAAGTGCGAAGCTGTCGGACATAGAGTCCCGTAACTACACCAGTTACATGGCTTGTTGCCAAACCGATCTTCGACTTGAAGATCACGTGCAAGGATTGCACTGGAGATACCTCTCGTCTTTCGACACCCAGCGTATCCCGCGAGGCGCCTGTCGGTGCGGCCTTAAATATCCGCCGGCTCGCCCCCACCCTACAAGCAGCGGGCGACACACGGCTCGCTGGCCAGCCTTTCCAGAGCTACAACCGACACCTCTTAGACTCGCATCCGCGCGCGTCCCTTTGAAGGAAATTCCAGCCGGGATTCCTGAGGGCTTTCCCAACCGGCGCGGCGTGGCGCCGCACCCGTCCACCCCCATCCACATCCGGCTTTACGCGGGTTTCCCCGAAGCGGCCCGACGCACCGGCGCCGGACTAGGCGACGCTACAATTCCTGATCACTTCGTTCTTGGGTTACGAAATTGGCTCACCGCGAAAATGAAGTTTTGTAATAAACGTGTTTAAAGTTTTAACTAGCGATTGAAATGTTGGTCTCATATATTCCATTCGTGGATTATGAACTTATTATTAATTATAATTATGAAGCGTATTAGTAATTATATGTTCAAATGGTTATAAAATGTTTTTAAAAACGCTTATAACACAAATTTCGTATTTTTCGAGTTGTAGCAGAATTGGAGCCCTTTAACGATATGTTGTAGAGGGTGTAATGCCGAACTGGGAAGTGGAGATTGTCAGGACGAAAGCCTCGAAATGATCACGACAAGAACGGTCGCGGTTTCGAATCTACTGCCTTTCACGAGTTTGCTTGTGTGTTGTCGCATGGTGTGGCACTACCAAACACCATGCATCACCGTTCAACTCATTCTTTCCAGTACCCTAGTAGTTACCTTTCCCCGTAACAGGCTATTATAGCCGAGATTGGCCTGAAAGATTCCTCTTATAAAGGTAATGACAGAAAATCAATGCGGAGATGGGGTTCAGGGCCGCCTCCACAGCCGTGGAGTGAGAGGGCCCGGTCCCAGAAAAATCAGTGTATAAGGACGCGCAGGTCGAGTGGTTGGTTGTTAGTGATTTCGGACACAACTACCGAGGTCATTAGTCCCGTAAGTGTGATGCACGTTTTTTCGAGAGGTAGCGGTGATCTTCCCCCGCCGGATGGCGAGATCCCGCGCGTATCCCACCAGCGGGGCTCCGCTTTAGCCGGACGAACCCGTAAGTTCCCGACTGGTCTCCCGGCATGTGTGGAAGTGTAGTGCACGTTAGTATAAGTGTGTGTGCAAGGGGTGATGATAGGGCAAGGAAGAGGAAGGAAAGATCGCGCGCGGTCTGTGGCCCGTTTGTTAGGGTACTGCTCCGGCGTTCGCCTGGTGTTGATCGGAGAAACTACAGAAAAGTACCGTTCAGAGCAGCCGGCCGCTAGAATTCTCCTCCAGACAGTGACTGAATTCGACCTCTGTTCGCAGCTCGATGTTCGGTAAGTAAGGGAGGATGTTCGGGTCAGGGAAGGTGGTTTGCTGGAAATGCCATAATAGGCAAAAACCTATTTAATCAATAAAATTCGAAACACTTTGCGTATTACGAGATATTGTTCATTTAATGACTTTTAAATGAGAAAAGTTAAATATATCCGTGTGTTCTGTAAATATTGTTCAATCATTTAATTTTTTTAATTTCATTTGCCTTTTCGGAGAGATACAGAATGTTGATGAAATGTGGTTGGTTTGGTGCTGAATTTGGGTCGAAAAGATAACAAGATAATTTGTTTGTGTTTCCCCATTTTGACACAAATTGCGTCGTTTGTCCATTGACACCAATGGTTACGTCACAGAATTCGAATCCATTTCTCTCATTCCCCTGTCAAGGAGAAGCATGATCATGATGAGTGAAAGTAAGTTCGGTAGATTAAATGACAGACGTTACAAATGTCTCCCTCAAGAATGCCGTTATTTTTATTGAGATACCTCAATTCCCAATTAATTTAATTTTCAACGATTTGGATTAAGCGTTAGGATGGGGCTTCTAAACTCTTCGTTTACTCACGACACTTACTTTTTCATTGCCCCAACATAATCTGACTGGCTGGTATAGTACTAGATGCGCAAGAATGATAAACCGAGAATTGTTTCTGTTGAGAGCTTTCCAAGATGTTTAGGGTATTTTCAAAATATGATAAGTACATTTGAGAGTTTTCGTAGAAGATTCAAAGCAGGAAAGTTCGTCGAATGACATAAAATACTGCGATTAGCCGAGAAGCCTGGGTTTAGTTTAAATGATAAAACCAGCATGCAGCGAAGGAATAATGGCAGTGTTTCACTCTCGGAACTCAAAGGAAACGCGTTGTTTGGACAACCTATCAACAAAGTTTAATATTCCATGCTCGGTGTCATAACGCTGTGCAGATGGACTCGGCCTCGAACACCTTATGTGCAGAAGGTGTGAAAAGAGTATTGGGTGATATTTTAGAAAGACGCAAGGAATCATTCTCTAGAAAAACTTTGAAGCGAACGCACGTAAGCGGTTGGTGGAGTGAAAAGATTTTCAGCATAGCCTGGGTATTATGTAAATGATAGTGAGGCGAGAATTTATGATTAGTTTGAGGTTTGAGAGCTTGGTATTGTGTCAATTCTAATATTAAATTGTAATTGGAAATTTTATTCATGTAATAGTTGGAATTTCGAAAAAAGTACTCTGTGTTTTGAGAAAATATACCTTAGAGTAGCTCCGTAGATGGAAGGTTTTTTAAAAAAGTATCTGAATATAGTCAGTCGCGAGTAAATGTTTCATACGAAACACAGATAGAGAAAGTCGTGACCGCGTATTAAATTGTGGGAATATTAAGTTCTAGTAATAGCAAATTATTGAGGGCATTGTGGAACATTTTCAATGTAGGCAAGGATGCGATAATTGATATGACAAGGATTCCACGAACAACATTTCGCTAGTCAGCTGAGAAGTCATGTATGAAAATATTTTTGTAAGCTTACGAACTTATATTCAAACCCGTACGGTATTTTAATGTTCTGTATCGAAAAGTAATTTTTCATGAGATAGAAAGAAATTGAATTACACATATAAAAATTAATGTTAAATTTTTATTGTTGAAAAAGGCTGATAATTTATATTAGTTATCATCAATCTAATAATTGGTTTCAATCAATAGAACTTCCAGGAATCGTGATTCTGTACAGAATTACACGTCCACATGTAGCAAGTAACGAGTGTATGTTGTATGTCGAACCCACGGTTCAGTTGGAAGTAAATCTAATAATTTAGTGTTAAAATTTCACAAATAGCTAGACCACCGTGGAGCATGAGAAAATAAAATATCACAATACACAATAAATCGAATGCGCAAGCAATTGTTACGCAGTCAACTAGAGACCTTGGTTTTCATTCCCTTGCGAGGGGGAGAGTGTCATAGAACATATTGCGAAGGTTGACTCGTAAGAATAATGGCCAGAGCTCTGTTAGAATTAGAAACCTCGCATTGACGAAACTGAAAGAGAAATGCAATCCGTTATTATCAAATACTGACGTGTATGGATGGCGGATCTCAGGCAATTAGACCGACAACAATTAGACAATTCTGCTTTAGACTTTATTAGATGAATTACAACAATGGTATGGGAGGACCAAACTTTACATGTGGCGTACCCTTATTAGAGGAAAATCCATCAGCCTAGCGACTGAATTGCGCTATTGGAGCGAGGACATTGAGGACATAAAAATCGTATTGCGGTTAAAATGAATTCTTTAATGACACATTGATTGAGAGCAACACTGAGAGGCGCAGGGCGGAACAATCCGTGCCACTAGATGACAGGCGTGTTCCGCAAATGCTCTTTGAGTTACAGCTATCCTCTTTACGTCTTTTTTTCGCCTAAATTAACATTTCCACGTGCATTGAGAGCAAGGCGGAGGAGGGCCGGCAAACGGTACAGCATTGAAGAGCGACAGGGGCAGGCGTGGGTGTCCGGTAGCAGTGGTGTCTGGGAATTTCCGAGCTACAAGTAGTAGGCGCCGAGACGCCGCCAGCTGGCGCCAGCATTGGCAGCAGCTCTGCCTCTGACTCCCCCTCCACCGCCGCCACAGCCATGCTGCGGCACTGTGGGCCGAAATAGCCAAAGCAAGAAGAAAAGGATGGAATGTACTTCCTGTATTTTGTTTCTTTTCTTCTTGGGGCTTATTGCACTTAAAGGGATGCCGATTTGGGCTAACTGCGCTGGGTACTCATTATAATCCTCGTGGGGACACATATTAATCTTTTACACTAGACACACATGCGGGCCCCTCGGTGTGTGGTCAGCAAACTCACAAGGCCTTTCGCGACAACACATATACATGAAAGAGAAGGAACAAACAACTATGCCCACGGCGGAACTCGAACTCGCAAACCGGGAGTGGTGGCTCAGTGCATCAACAGTGCCTCTGACCGGGAGGTCCTGGGGTTCGATTCCCGATTGTGCGCGGTGGTAGAATTTTCGGCACTAGCCACATAGTTAGGTCGAGTTCTGTCGCTGTCTGGAAGAGAATTCTTGCCTCCGGCTGCTCTGAACGGAAACGTTTTCCGATCAATACCAGGCAAATGCCGGAGCAGTACCCTAACAAACGGGCCACGGACCGTGCGCGATCTTTCCTTCCTCTTCCTTGTTCTATCCTCGCACACACCTACACTATCATGCATTACACTACCACACATTCCGGGAGACCGGTCGGGAACTTAAATCTTGTCCCGACTGAAGCGGTACCCCGATGATGGGAGATTCCTGGTTGGGGATTACTCCGCTAATCGACGGTTAGTCCCGGCGACGGATCTCACCATCCAGTGGAGGTGAGGATTAGCCACTGCCACCTCCTGATGAAAAAAACATGCACTGCACTTACGGGACTAATGACCTCAGTATTTGTCGCTCCCGGAATCACTATCAATCAATCGAACCCGCAAACCTTCTGATCAAGGCGCTGAGTCGGCACACGCTCTAGCCTTGACCATCCAGGTCGGCCATGTACTTCCTCAGTGTTTGTATTAATACATATCCAATTTTAGAGGCGACCCGTGGGTGGTCGTCATACTGCACAACTTGCTTTGCTGATGCCCAGGTTCGACCGCCGGCGGTTGAATTTGTGGTGGACACAGCGAGTTCGCAACAGGTTTTTTTGGGGTACTCCCGTTTCCCCTGTCAATATGTATTCCACCGAAATGCTCCATCAGTCATTCCCTTCCCTTCCCTACCCTATCATTAACCTTCATTCCGCTAAGGATCCAAGGATCGCACCGGTGTCTAGGTGATAACCGAGGAAACATCTGAGAAGAGCGTGGTTACTTCAGTGAATTGTGGATAGGTTGAGTCCCGGTCTGGAGAACTAGAGAGGGAGGAAAAATGGTGAAGGGTGTGAGTTGCCTCTCACAAGACCCTAATTATGGATGATAAGGATGGATGGGATGCTAGGCGGGGCGATTGGGTACAGCTTAGCTGAAGCTGGCCTCTAAGGAGAGAAACAGACATACTTTTATATTCTATTTTACATTTACTTTGGTTATCCTATTTTACCTTCGGTTTCGAACAATCAAAATTTCAACCATTAGTATCCTTTCCTGAACATTCATTAATACACCTTAAATTTAAGCAGAAGGTAGCCTTTTGGCAAAGAACATTATGTCTCGGAATGAACGTGGAATGCTAAATATTTCATGTTATTGTTTTCAGTCATTGAAATTAAACACTTATATCCTTATTCTGGAGTGTATCTTGAAAGATGTGATTGTATGTAAATGGTAATAATGACTTAAACTGTCCGAAACGTTATGAAAGCAAAAGTAAACTGAAGAAAATAGGAAGGAAATATTTATTTTATTTTTATTTTATTGATAATTAAATACAGGTTTTACAGTAATTATAGTTTTGATGTAAGATAATAAGACACAGTATACAACTCACGATCGAACCGTTCAAATGCAATAGACTTCCAGTAAGAATGATAATAAAATACAAACACAAGATTTCAGATCCTAATACTAATTAAGGAAACAAAACGGTTTCTTTAACATTTATGGTTTGGCATGTCATCACAGGTACGATCCTTGTTCTATTTAACAGATGACGAAATACATTTATTATATATGTACTTCTAAAATGGAATTTTGAAAATCACGTTAGTTGCTTTGTTTTTCATAGGCTACTCTGGCGGGTTTAGAGAAATAAATATTCAATGAAAGATCGCATAGTTTGATTTCTTGTAAATGAAATGCAGCTTGTACCAAGAGTGATGAGTGATTTAATAACGCAGAGTAATGAAGATGGAATGATTGAGGATCGTACAATGGTGGAAAGAGAGGCAGGAGATTTCAGGTATTCCCAAGGAAACATTCCAAGAACACACCTTGTTCTCAAACATTTCACACAGTCTACGCGTAATTTGAATCTCTGTATTCAGATTTGAGAAGTTAATGCGGTAACCTCTACGCTACGACTCTCCCTTGGGTGTACATCCTACCTAGAATTCGTGTAACCTGTGTGTACCCATCCATCCTTTGAAATTATCTAACAATTAAACCCTTTCAGATTAACCACTTGAGTATAAGTAGGTGTCATTCGACGCGTGTTGGTGGCAAACTTGGCAAACTTGCAAACTTTTCGAATCCTTCTAACATAATAAAAAAATAAAATTAACAAGTTAGAAAATCCTTTTAAAATGTTTTATAAAGCTGAAGGCGTCACAGCAAGTCTAGTTTATTATGCCTCGTGAGCTGTGTTCTGTTATGTGTAACTACCGTACCTCAAAGGGTTAAGGATTAGTTTTTGTCCAATGGAGTACTTTTTTGGAAATCATAGTTATTCCGCATTCTGTGTTTTGGGCCCACTGTGTTCCACACCGCGGGCGCAATTTGGAATGCATGTCGCGCGCCCACTTCACGCCTCCGACACGTGCCACCGCCAGCGCCACCACCTCTGCCGTTAGTCACCATCATCACCGTCAACGCCACCACTACCATCTCCACCACCGCCACCACTGCCATCGCCACCGCTGCCATCTCCACCGCTGCCATCGCCACCACTGCCATTTCCAACACCACCACCACGAACACAACCATAACCATAATCGCCGCCGCCACAACCACCACCACCACCACCACCACCACCACCACCACCACCACCACCACCAGCAATTCCGCCACTGCCACCACCACCACCACCACCACCAACTCCTCCACCACCACCATCTTTAGCAGCACCAGTTCTAGCACCATCATCACCATCGCCACCACCACCACCACCACCACCACCACTGCCACCACGATCATTACCCCCATCGCCACCGCTCCCGATGCCTTCTTCGCCTTTTCTCGCCACTACTGCCATCACCGCAAACAGCCTATACCACCATCATTGGAACCTTTGCCAGTGCCACCGCCGCCGTTATTAATCAACGTCACATTCATCGCCAAAGTCACCATCATCATCACCACCACCACCACCACCCACTCCCACCTAATCCGCACCCCGCATCCACCACCAGGATCGCCGCACACGGGTGCTCTCTGTGCCAAACGACCAGGACAGCTGGGCGTTTTGGCCCGAATGAAGCGCGCGTGTGGCCTTCGGTATGCGGCGTACGAGCTGAAGGGGGCGTTTTTTTTTCTCGGCTGATTCGGTGCATCGCTGACCGGGTAAAAGAACTGCGTCATCTCAAAAAAATAAAAGCCGGCTACTAATTGAACACTGGGTTGTCGAATCCGATGGCGCTAGCAATAGATCGATTTCTCGCTAACATTTTCAGGTATCGAGGTTGAAGTCTAATGTTTGGATAGTGGGTAGTGGAATCTGTTGGTGAAAGAAATATATTCGATTTCTCGGTATTATTTTCAGGTATCGAGATTGAAGTCAAGTGATCGAATAATGAGTAGTCGACTTTGCTGGCGAAAATGATAGCTTTGGTATCGAGACAGAATGCACTAGCTAAAAAAGGAATAGAACGATATTTAGATTGAATAAACGTAATGTGAATTATAAATTATATATTTATCTCAAATTTACTGACGAATGAGGGTCTTCTTGACTCTTTGAGAAACGGGTGTTGCTTTGAGCCAGATGTGGCCGGCCGAATAGAAGGATAGGATATCGTGTTGCGCATTTGTAGAAACGAGCAGAGATTTAAAATATTCGAAACAGTCTTCAGTTTTCTTTAAACTTTCTTTCATGACGCATTTTATCTTGTTTTTCGACTGTGACTGAGTAAAAGGAAGATATAATACAGTTCAATACAAAATAATTTTAAAAACTTTCAGAAAATTACAAAATATGTTATGGAAGTTCCTAATTCGTAATATTAAATTTAAAAAACGTTACGGATGTGTATTAGAGAAATCAGTGAGAAATGTATGTAGTAATTCTTATTACCGGATAAATTTCCCTAGACGAGTATGTGCATGTGAATTCTGTACAATGTGTTTCATATCAATGTTACAAACTCTAGGACACGTACGGATACATTACGGATACATTACGGGTACATTCAAGGATAATTAGTGTTTACCATTTAACTTATGGGGGCGGGAGGATTTCTTATAAATAAGTGACATACGTGATATTTTTCACAAGTTCGTGGGCATCAGATAATGCATTGGTGTTTTACAGGATCTGACGCAGTCTTTGATTTAGTGTGATTTAGAGTACCTGCGGAACACCAGAGCGTGAAGGGTTGCCTACCAATGAGGGGTAAATATCCCTGGCGTAACTTCGTGACATTTCTCACAATGTTCTTTGGGTTTTGATTAATTAATGGTTCCGAGCGCCTCATTTGCTAATGTCATTAGTTCACGAAGTGCATTACATGTTTTCACCGCAGGAGGTGGTGGTGATCTTCTTCCTATAGTTGGTGAGATCCGGCGTCGACCTACGTCGTCTTCTGGGGCTTTTCACTAATCAAGTATCTACCACCAGCGGGGTACCGGTCCAGCCACGACAAGCTCTAAGCTCCCGACCGGTCTCTCGTCATGTGTGATAGTGTAGTATTCTTAAATTTAAGAGTGTGTAAGGAGTGAAGATAGAACAAGAATGAGAAAGGAAAGATCGCGCGCGATCCGAGGCCTGTTTGCTAGGGTACTGCACCGGCATTCACTTGGTGTTGATTAGAGAAACTACGGAAAACTACCGATCAGAGCAGCCGGCCTCTAGAATTCTCCACCACACAGCGGCTGAACTCGAACTAGCTGACTCTTTGAGAATGCCTAGACTCTTTGGCATTCGCCTTTGGTAACACTAATTCGCATTTGGTAACATTTCCATGAGAATGCCGCAAGCTGCAGTGTTTACTAGCCATAGAAATCGTCAGTTTCTACGATGGTTTCTACTGCGTCTTGTCTGGCTGCCAAGGTACGGTCCTCGGTAGCAATAGATGAAGCTTATACTACAGACGGGAAAGTTGCACGGTGCAAAGTGTGCATCAACGGGGGATCTCCAAATGATTCTTAAAACGTTTGTATTATTTTTAAAAGTTGTTTAGAAAATTTCTTATAAATGTAAATAAGTATTGTGTAAATGTGTTTTATTATTAATGTATTTTAATATTACATATTCTATCGGATATTACATATTTATTACGTGTTCTTACTATTTTCATTACGTATTTATGTACATATTTTGACATTTCATATTACATATTTTTCCGGTCTCTAATAATCAAGCTATTGATTTCCGTGTCTTAAAAATATTCTCAAATACTTTTATTCTCTCTTCATAATGTTTTTGATGGTTTACTTAATTAAATTATTCGAAGGTATTACCATCTAGAAAATAGGAGCATTCTGATACAAAATAAAAGAGGAACAGATCTTCTTATGACATCACAAAGCATCATTTTCCATAGTTTCAATTTTCATCGAGTATTTCTTCTAAAGCGGCTCTTCAGAAATATCTGGCAGCATACTGTCATAGGGAGGACACCGCGCAATTTCCCCGAGCATGTTTAATTATTGAACTGCGGCCATTACACGTAATTCATTATCTTTATTGGCAATAAAATTTTATTAAAAGAAAGTTACGACTTCCAGAGGAAGGATTCTGTTTTTACGCGAACGTGGCTACGTGCGTGTTGTTAATCATCGAGGTAATACTCGCTGTGGGAATGGCTATAAAACGAAGTTGGTAGTTGCAGGCAATGTCCACGATAGTGGATTCTATTTGACAGGCTTTGTGGGCGTTTTATGACATTATGCAAGTACCCGAGGTGCAAGGCTGTGTTTAAAATTCGTACTATCTAGCGTGTTTGCAGCGGGTATTATCAATCCTCTTGTAAGGTGTTAAATGAATATTTATTAAAGTACGAATTCAGTGATAACTGAAATTGCTCACTGTTTAATCAAGGTCCGCCGAAATATGTTTGAATTGTTTTACATTTATTATTTTCCGTGAAATGTTTGTTTACATGTTGCTGTTGATAATATTTTTACCATTTCATTGATTTTCCTCTGAGTCAGTGCTCACCATGGAGTGCAGAGAACTCCAGATTTGAAGAATAAAGTGTATCGACTTTAAGACTGATGAAGGCAGCCATGAATTGAAAGTCTATGGATTTTGTGAAAGACGTCTACGTATAGTGCCAACGAAAAAGACACGTAAATGCAGTTCATACCAGAGGTTAACTGTGTACTCCTCCAAGGAAAAATTTACAAAATAATGAGCATTGAAACATATTTCAAGAAGAACTTTTAGTTAAAGAATCATTTTTTATCTGACAGAGATGACACTGTTGCAAAGCAAAACCTTCCGAAGGACTTTCTGAATGCAGCGTATGCTTTTTTTGCGTCTTCTATATGCTCGATATACCCACACTTCCCAAAGCAAGAATCAATTTAGGACTATCTACTGCGAACACAAGCGGGCAGGAAATGTGTCCTGTCCAGAAGGACATATCTAGAAACCTAGAGTGAACCGTAAAGTGAACTGAAGTGAAACCTAGAGTGAAAGTTTTACATTCAAAGGTTTGCAGAATATATCTTAGTTAAAATAAAACTGCAGAATTGATCTTAGTTTCATGGTTCGAATTTTTAAAAGTAGTTTTTGCCAAGAGGCAAAAATTGTCTCCAGAGATAATCATGCGTGAAACTGATTTTGACCTTCACCACTATGAAATGAGTAACCCATTTTTATCTATTAATTATGTATGTACTACATTGGAAATCCAGCTTTATCAGATTACGGACATGCCATGGCGTCGCAGCCTGACGGCCATGAGCTCAGGAGACCTATGGTAAGCTGGTTGCAACCCCTTACGCCATCTATTTTTCATTATCTTCCTGCGAGAAGCTTTCTATTCGTCAAACAGCTTTATGAACTGGGACACGACAGAGAAAAGTGACAGTTAATTTTCCCCCTACGGGAATGGAACCGGTGTCGTGGCATAGAAAGCAAGCTCGCTAGCTATGAGTCACTGGGGTGCTTTATTTATATATTTATACTTCAATTAACTTTTTTCCATTCAATTTGTTTGATATTTATGTATTTCACTGGACACATGAAGAACTTCCTGTATTATGATATAACAATGTAGTACAATTACATGATACGTCTATTATGATTCGTTTGTATGATAGTGGTTTTGAACATCATTCTCCGGTAATATTATATCGTGAATCGTGAAAAATTTACACAAAGAAATTATTTACTTGAACACGAAAACATCCGGCAGATAGATGTAAGAATCTCGAATAAGATATTCTGAATTAACGATGCAAATTCATAATGCATGGTGCATTCTGATTATGATAGAGATGTGCCCTTAACAGCTAAACTGCTTTTTCTTAACATTTAAGGTTTCTTAATTGTTGAGCGAAATAACAGTTATTTCGTTTATCCTGTTATTGGCTGTTATCGGTTGAAATTCATAGTATTGCAATTTATTGCGCCAAATCCGAACAACTTACTACGAGCTTTCGCTGCAACGATTTGTACGAAAACAGTTTCAGCTAATCAATCGTGATTAGCAATTGTTCGAATTATGTATTCATTAATATATAATTCGTCATTATTACACACCATGTGTGGCCACAATACTTTCATATTTTATTGTATACACTACAATAAGAAGTTTGTCCTTTAAATTAAATCCGTCCAATAAGCTTAACTTCTTTCTGTCCCATTGCTGTGTAGGTGAGATCCAGTAATATTTCCCTAAGTGTGATAAAATAAAATGAGCTACGGTCCAATAACTCGCATTATAATATTTGATATTTAACGGTCATTACTACTTTAGCTGTAGGTAAGCAGAAACAGTTTCTCTCATTATTTTTGGCACTCGTTACTTCACCATGCACAAGTTGCATAATCAAAACAACATTTGGAATCGGAACCCGAATCACGAATCACTGTTAGTAATATTCTATACACATTTACACCTCATCATATCAATTACTATTCTTCCTTGGCCGTTCATCCAGTCTTGTTCCTATCAGCTGTTTCTTTGTCCAAACGTATTTGGGAAGTAGTGCAAGTAGTCACCGTAAGGTAGCTGCACAAGCTTTTCGGTACTACCAACGTTATTCGTTGTGTTTTAACTCTTAGCAGTCGCCAAAACTGATTTAACTCTTAGCAGTTGGCCATGTTAGGTTGGTGATCATGGACTTGTTTCTTTCAACTGCGATTAATAACCGTTATTACGAATCGACTGTTATTCCGATAACAGTTATTGAATAAAAGCTTTAAAGACAACCTCTAATTAATGATGCACGAATTTTATGTATTAAAAGAAGTGAACATTCATTTATGGAATGAAAATTAATGAATTGAAATATTAGTGAGGGTACGTTTTATTATGCATAAAATGTACTTTAATTTTTGTCGATTATTACTTTACAAGCCATCTCCCGAAAAAAAATTAAGGTAACTAAGGCGTGAGCTCGAGTCGGAGGGTGGTGGGTTCAAATCTCGTGTTGAGCATGGCTGTTTGTGTTCGTGTGTATGTGTTTAGGGGGCATCAGGGGCTGACTTCCCTAGTGACGCATGTCTTGTCATAAAAAGAGGCTTCTCCATTAAATACTGGCTGAAAAATTAACGCTGAGACCAGGCATTCCCTCACAGTTCGTAGAGCTCGAATTTATTTATAGAACAATAATGTATTTTTATTTTAAGACGGGGAACTGTGTAAATTCTAATAAACTTTAAGGTTGGTCCGCACTCTTTAATAGTGTGAAACTCTCACCACTAAAATCACAAACCCTGTTTCCGTAGATATTTTTCCAATCACTTTCGCATTACTTCAGAAAGTCTCTTTTCCCAGCAATATTCCTTAAAGTGGAAGGACTTGGCGATTTTTTCCATTTGCGGAGAAAATACTAACAATATTCATATTAATAATAATAATAATAATAATAATAATAATAATAATAATAATAATATAACAATTATACTTGAAAAATATATTTTAATAGCATATTGTTCTTGGTCTACATTGTAAGAATATATTGTTAAGTATTCCTATGTGACACACATTGACCCAAGGAAGAAATACTTATGATTCAGACATTTACCTGTATTGTCATAATAAAACCAGAGTTAAAACATGAGAAGCGCGATCCGACGTCCCCGTGCGGTGGCCGGCGTCTTGCACTCGCCTTTGTTCCGGTGGCGGGCCGCGCGGAGGAGAGGTCACGTTGAGGCAACGTGCAGCTGCGTCCTTGCGTGCAGTGCTAGGCAAAAAGGTGGCTCACTGCCAAGGTAACGGAATGGTGCGGGCCGGCCAATTCATTGATGGACGCCGATGGTCGTGGCCGATTATCCCAATTACCACGTGCAAACACCGCGTGGTGGAGACGCCCCGTTGTTTGTTCGAGTGAAGATTGCCAACCTGTCCCCGTTTAGAAAGTTCTCGTACGTTACTGTGAGTTGTTTTCATGTCTTCTTCCGTGTGCAATCTTTATTTCGGAGCCAGCGTTGCCGCTGTTTCTGCAGCGACTCTGAACGGGAGATGGTAGGGTACGAGGCCTGACCGGGAGCGGTGGCTTAGTGCATTAACTAATGTCCCTGCAGTGCCTCTGATCTGGAGGTCGTAGGTTGGAGTCCCGACGGCGGCAAGATTTTCGACATTGGCTTGTGAGCTACGTCGAATTCAGTCGCTGAAAGGAGGGGAATCCTAGCGGTTGGCTGCTCTGATCGGTAGTTTTCTTTGGTTTCTCCGATCAGCACCAGCCGAATGCCAGAACAGTACCCTAGCAAACGGGCCACGGACTGCGCGCGATCTTTCCTTTCTCTTCCTTGACTCGCACACAAAACATTAACATGCACTACACTACCACATATGCCGGGAGACTGTCCGGGGACTTGTCCCGGCTGGGGCGGTGCCCCGGTGGTGGGACATACCTGGTTAGGAAAACCCTGCTAGTCGACGGTAGGTCGGTGCCGGATCTCACCATCCAGCGGGGGAGATCACCGCTCCTCCCGATGAAAACACATGCACTACACTTACGGTACTAATGACCTCAATAGACTACGCGCCCGAAATCACTAATCAATCAATCAATCAATCAATCTACTCCTGACGGTAGTGGATTTTCGACGCTAGTTAGTAGCTAGGTCGGGCTGAATTCACACGCTGCGCTGTTTGGAGGAGCATTCAAGCGACCGGTTGCTCTGATTGGTAGTTTTCGGGGTTTCTCTGATCAATATCAGGTGAATGCCCAATCAGAGTACCCTAACAAACGGAGCAAGGACCACACCTGATCATTTCTTCCTATTCCTTGTCCTAACATCTCCCCTTATTTAGAATTACACTGACACTCACTATTTGTTATCCAGATGTTTCGAAACCAGACATAATGCAAAAATACGAGTACTTACTGTACGAGAAACGAAGAGAAATTCCAAACTACTATAATATTTGCAGTTATTCTTTCATATATTCTAGAACTCTACTCATTGCTAAAATTTTGAGAGCAATTCATTAACTGAGACTAGTATTTGCAAATTAAATCATGCACTTTCATGAAAGATCTTGTACTTCATAGGTTTCTCATTTACACAGATTCTAATTTCTTGTGGGATAACCATGACTCGAATGTTCTCAGTTACAAAGTTGCATATTCTTTCAAATTCTGAAGTTTCAGATCGGCGAACAATAAATAAAGGGAGAACTTAAAGATATTTTACCGTATATGACACTAAAACCAGGTGGTATCAGCAAGGCGGGGATTGTCGAACCAAACTGATATAAAACCAGCGAATTCTTTCTAATTCTTTGTATGATTTATTTTGTTGTAAGGTTAATTAGTAAATTTACGAAATGCATTATTAGAGTTGAAAAGCAACTTACTCAAAACATTATACTACTTTTCTGCGTTAGAGTGAATGAAAATTTTATCTCATTCCTGGAGTGTTTGACAGTTATCTGTCAGTGTTCAATGTTTGCCATCTATCTCGCCTTCCCGTTTTTTCCTCATAATGCTGCCTTTTACAAGAAATTATATAAACTTTCAGAAATACTTTGAGAGATAATCCGCTATGGTTTTCACTACAGGTGATGGTAGCAAAATGTAGTAGTATGCCTGTTTAAGATCCATCCCTGTTCTGGAAGAATAATAACAGCAGAAAAAATAGAAAGGGGATGAAATCAGGGATTATGAGAAAGGGATGAAATATGGGGATATGGGAATTAGAGTAAGATAAAGTATTAAAAAATCACTGTAGTATTAGGAATTAAGTTTAAACTAAGGCTTCGGAAATTTTCAATTTTTAGGATGAAGAATATGGCTTAGAAAATTCACATTGTTATGTGTATAGTTATATCCAAGTTACTAACGCATTGTAACGTAATGAAATTGCATATCTCTAATAAAAAACATTTCCCTCATTACTTTATTTCTTTTTTATTCCGTGTTCTTCCTTTTTTCCCCTCCGCGAAGTTCCCTTTTGAAGTCGTGTCGCTTTGCGAACCCGCTTTGTTTCTCCGCCGCCAACTCAGCGCGTCCAATCCCCTAATCCGCATTTCCGGATTTACGCCCTCCCCACCGCTGCATCCGCAGATCCCCTGCATGCGTCGTCTGCACCCGGCTTCGCCCTGCCCCCCCCCCTCTGACCTCCGACGACCGCGCTCTGCAACCACCAGCAGGGCCGGGCTTACCTGCATGCAAAATAAGCAGTTGCTTAGGAACCCGTGGGGGGCCCGCGCGCTGGAAAACAAAATTTTAAATGCCTTAAAATGTGCTTGTGTGTGTAAAATAACTGTGAAGCGGAACCTCAAGGGACCACACTTTTTGTTCCGTATTATACAAGATTCCGATTTATGCGTTGTAATACTGTAGAATTTGTGATTGATAGGACCGCGATTTATGTTCACATTAGACAGATTTTCGCATTGTACACGTTCCGCATTGAGCAAGTTTGACTGTACTATATTGTATGAAAAAGTTTGTGTTTGAAAGTGATCATTTTGAGAATTTGTTAAATGCTAAATAAGTTATCTAGCCACCAGTAAAAGGGCATTTTTCTTTCGCACAGCCTGCTAAAATTTCAAAATTTCTAGCATTAGTGGTGAAAGTGTTCAGATAAAACTATGAATGCTACAAAGAAAACAGTCAGTAAGACTGTCTAACAAAAAGCGTATGACACAGGTGGTAAAAGTGTTTTTATTTTGTTTGTAGGATTGCGCCACTCGGCCAATCAGCCTCGGGTCGCAACATTTACTACTCGCAAAATGAAATGTCACTTTAACCACTCGTATAATAAATAACTATTTAGTAAAGCTCGAGAATTTTCTTTTCCGACGTGAAATCATAACATGATTGTGTGCTGGGAGACCCCGCAGTACATAAATCCAGCCCTGACCACTTTGATTATTGTCTACGTGGCATAGTGGCCGTAGTGCTGGTTCCCACTTTTGGCTATTGGAGTTCAAATCACGATTCATTCATGTGAAAATAGTGAATTTTACGGCGGGTTTTCATGACTTTTATCCAGTCTAACTTGCCTATCGTTCCACTTTTGCCCCATTTTACTTACCCCTCATATCAATTTTCACATTAAATATTATATTTATATAAATTTTCATGTAAGTGTATGAACAGTCCTGGAATATTTAATTCACAAATTATAATTGCCTTATTTTGGCACATTTATTATCTAATTGTTCTTTAAACAAAATATGGAAAATCTATCAATTAACAAGAAGAGTATAATCTGTCAGAATGTTGCGGACACGGTAACCGCGTTGATTTTTCAGTGCTGCAACAGATCAAACAGAAAACTGACGAAGTAAACATCAATCGGTAAGTCAAGTCATCGATGGAGAGCTCGAGAGTTACCGGTTTAAATAATCGTTCCAACGCTGCAATACGAACTTCGCTGTCTTGCTGGCTACAGACTCCATTCTCATTTATTGTTCCATTCCGACTCCGCTGCTGTCTCTACCTCTTTGAGGGAACGGCCAAGCTGAGCGGCTTTCAGAGTTGGAAAAACCTAGATATTATTTTTAGGCCCACCCACTGTTTAGATCTGTCTTTTCGGAGATAAATTACACAAAAATACTTTTTAAAAATTAACTTTAAATATAATTAAAAATTAACTTTTCTGGAAGTTGAGTCAAAGTAAAATACGTTCAGTACATACATTTTGCGACCAACGATCGCCCCCCTCCAATTTAAGATTTCAAAGTCATATTATTATGACTTTGAAGTCTTAATACTTTAATATGACATTTTTACTTAATATTGTTATTCAGTAATGAGTAATAATATTAATTTATTTATTATTGTTTAATATTATTATGATTCGGTGATAAAGTAACAAATGTGGTACTTGTAGCATAGTTACAAAACTAGTTTCCTTTTTTACTGCAAGCTCATTTTCTACTTGTGTTGACTTTTTATTTGTTTGTGTTTGTTGTGATGAAATTTGAGTTTTCAATTAATATTTCAATTATAAATTTATAAGTTATGTTATTTTATTGAAATAATTAGAAAAATATTAAAACATTTAAATGTTTTTTTACGAAATTTGAAAGTTTTCTACGTTTATTTAAAGCCCGGATGGGTGCTTCTCGGGTTGTGGAAAACTGAGCCAACCCTGGGGCGTTATCCGGTGCGCCCCGCCGAGATGAGCGGCCGAGCTGGGACAGGTTTCGTACGGTGCTCGGTCTTCCTTAAAGCAGCCCGAAAGACTCCCCGTGGATCGTGGGGCACTACGAGATAATAAAAAGACTGCACTTCTTCCAGTTGCAAAAAGGTTGCGACTTCGCACAGAGTCAGTTGCATACGGGAGGGCTGGTGTTGATGTACTCCCGGGAATTAATGTGAGTCCATAGGAGCGTGCCAAGGTGATGTGAAAACATGTCGTGGAGTAAGAATGTGAGAATGAAATTACGAGCATATTCTACGAATTACATTATCTCGGTTTTTTAAATTGAGAGTTTGTAGTCAATACTGGCTCTAAACAAATTGCGTATAATGTAACAAGTAATCAGGGAAATCCGACTAATTATATTTTAGTGGTCACGTATGTAAATGATAATACAACTGAATGTAACTTTCGTATAGTGAGAGATGATTATTACTTTTATAGTTTTAATATACGTAGTAACCATTGAAATATCTACCATCAAATGGGGTAACTTCGGGCACTTTTAATGTTTTTTGGCAGTTTGAAGATGGTGATAGTCAACCGTCTCAAATTATTGCAGACTCTTCCAAGGCTGTTATACACACGCCTAAGCTCAGATACAATGTAGTTTGTTTGATATACGAATATCGGAAAGGAAGTCAATGTATTTTAGAAAAAACATACGTAACTTCGTCTTTTTTTAATCTTCCGCGTGCACTTTGTTTCCCCCAAAAAAGTAATAACAAATGGCCGTGACTTGTACTAAATTTCCTCGGACGTTACTTTGAAGCGCCCCTCCCCTCGTCAATTTAAATTTCACATGCCAGGAGTTACCTATGCATTTGAAACTGTGAAAGCATAGGCTTCCGCAACTGGAGTGAGTATGTACTTGACTCTCCGGGAGACGCCGCGTCCTAGGCGCAGATACCAACGTTTCGTCAACGACGCTACGCTCTTTCACAGGGCGAAATCCCCTATGTCTTAGTTCAAACTGTCTTTGGTTTAGTGGTGAGCTATAGTTGACATTTACATAATTGAAATGATTGAAGGCGTTGTCAACAGTACTATTTATTTCAATAAGAGCAGCTTTCGATGGCTTAGCCATCATCATAAGTTTTCTGCTGTCTGGAAGTCACGAAAACGACTACGTAGTCGTTTGATGGCTAAAGGCCCATTCACAATGCAATCACAAACATAAGCATAACACATAGACATAGACATTAACACAAGCGAAGAGTTGGCGTATTCACAATGTCGAACATAAACACAGGCAAAATAAGAGTTTCTATTGGCTATGAGACGCAGCACACGAATCGACACGATCGACTTCGATACTCGATTTTGAGTTAACGAACTGTGATTGGCTCATTCCTTATGTCTGACATAAGCATAGCACAGAAGCTTGAAGCTTGCAAGCTCTTAAGTTAACGTCTTACGTGTTATGCTTATGCGAACGCATTGTGAATGAGTCCACTTGTAGACGTAGTCCTAACTTTTATGTTAACGCCATGCTTATGCTTATGTTTGCATTGTGAATGGGCCTTAAGCCATCGAAAGCTGCTCTTATTGAAATAAATAGTACTGTTGACAAGGACAACGCCTTCAATGATTTCAATCAAACTGTCTTTGTCATCACGTGCAACGGCCGTGCACGGCAGGACGGATCCGCTGCGAGATGCACGGCCGCTCGCTGCGGAGGACGACGGTTGCGAGGGCGGTGGGTCGGCGAGGGGGCGGGGCGGGGCGGGGCGCGTTCTGACAAAAGGAGCCGCCATCCCGACAGAAGGACGACGCCTTTCACGGGCGATGCCATTGAACCCAGCCGGTGGTCAGCTGGGCGGATTCAGAGCGCCTGGTCCGACAGTCTGTGAATTGGAAACTACCTCCAAGAGACGACATGTAAGGCGAAGGTCACAGTACAGCCGAAATATCCGTCGTTCGCTAACAGACGACTGATTTCATCCGAAAAGCACCGGAATGTTTCCATCCGAAATCGCCCGAATATTCCTGTTATTCTACAGCTCAGTTTTGAAACGTTTGCAAGAAAGCACATCTAACACTGTCTAGTAAATTAGAAGGCCTTGAAGATCTGGCCTTTTCTCTTCAGCTGTTGTCGGGCGAACGGAACTGACTACACCAAACGAAAAAAATCTTCATCCCACAGTCGATATATTCGGACGCAATCGTAGGAGGTTGTTCGTATTCACTACGGCCATTTACGTTTACCAGCTCGTGTTTGAACGATTCCGGCATATCGGACGAAAACGTTCGACGTCGGCCGACCGAAATTTCGGCGAAAATCGGCTCCATTGGGACCGCCCCCTTCCAGAGTGGATGCGTGTTCGGGAAGAATATTCGTAGGTGCTGTGGTTTCGTTATATACCCAGGAACTTGCAAAAATTCAAAAATAATGAAATTCCGATTTTGACAATAACGCAAATATTTGATTGTTTTATTGCGTCTATTATCTAACTTCGCGCATTGACTGGATTCTTATACTGACTGCGTCACTGCTGCTACGACACAATGCATATCAGTGAAGTGTAAGTAAGTATACGTATGTGTAAAAAGGAGAGACATTAAGACAAGGAAGAGGAAGGAAAGACGACTCGCTATCCGTGGTTCGTTTCTTACTGTACTTTGGCATTCGCCTACTATTGATTGGTGTATCCACAGAAAACCAAAGGTGAAAGCAATCGGCCACTAAAATTCTCCTCCAGTCAGCGGCTGAATTCGACCCAGCTATCTAGCTAGTGTCGAAAATTCGCCACTTGAACCCTAAGACCTCTCGGTCAGAGACGCTGCAGAGATAGCGGCAAAGCTGGCGCTGAGGTAAACTCAGCCGGTATCGACAATCTAGTGACCTTCGCTGTCGGCAAGATTTCACCGAGAAATACTAGCCGCCAGACCGAAAGCCCGGAAAAGTCTGGCATTAGGTCACACAAAAAACGGGAGTTTTTGGGCCTTGGGTTTACTAAATGCTTTAAATACATTTCTTGGAATTGCAGGTGGTGTATAAAACAACGTTGTAATTTCACAATTACAATTGTTTTTGTCGTTATTTACTATGAAAAAGAATGGTACTGGGGACCTGACAACAGGGGTTTCAGCATATTTAAGAAAATAAAAATGAATTGAATTGTATTGTAAAAAGTGTATGGACGTAATACGCCCACATAGTTGTAATACATTATCTGTTTTCTTCTGTGATCCAAGGTCAAGGACTCACCCACTGTCAATGACTGATGGTTGTTAGGAAACGGATGACAACTTATACATACGTACGTAAATATTCGATTTATAAAGCAATAAAATTTTAACGCTCCTTACGGTTAAATTATTTTAAAAAACCATAGGAGGCATTTAAGTTTGTCTCGAATGTTGTGATCATTACCCACGATTGCGCCATTGATAGTCAGGCATGATATTGGGCTTCAGACATAAAATAAAGGCAGTTTTCAGGAAAATTAATAATCTTAAATGTAATGCATTTACTATTACTCGTACAGTTGGTGGAGAGACACTCGACCGGAACTTTCTCGGACATTCCAAGGCGAGTTTAGAATCTGTTGCTGTTCGTGAATGACCTTGCGAGCGCATAGGCACTTGCTACGTCACTGCAGATACTGGCCCCCTGCCAGCCGGCGTACAGTCTCACTTGCTGCAATTTCACAGCCTCCCCTGGAGATACTGTCCGCCTTCCGGACAAAGCTTTCTTTACCCGAGACAACCCTGTGAGGCGTTTAAACTGTGAATTCAGCTGGTAACATGTCAACTATATTGTAAAACAGTTTTCTTATTATTGTTTGCGATGTTTATTGCGAGCAGAATACATCATTAAACGTTTTTTGCACCGTAGCTTCTACTTCACTATGTTTTACCTACTTTACTTTCGTACACGACGTCTTACTACTTTAATTTCATTTACAACATTTTACTGTTACATTGTGGGTATACCTTTGTTATTCTTTCATCATTGGTCCAATGCATTGTCTTCCTTGTACACCTTCTTCCTTGTATTCGGTGCAAATATCCCATTTCCATTCGATTTTCGTAGATGTTTCGCTTCCATTTTAACTAGTATTACCGAAGGTGACTTTGGCTCTCTTCGTTTCTTTTTGTGTCCGAATCGTGTACTTACCATGACTTCGTTAATATCTAACCATTTTTCTATAAAATCATATGCTTTACCAGTAATCAATATGTGTGTTGAAGAATTGGCACTCATGCAGTAGTATCTTACGATATTTTGTACATATTCCTTGATATTTTTGGAAGAGATGTGTCCTTTTATAACAATAAATACTTAAATGATGTTTTACTTGCTATCAATCATTAAAAAAGTGCGAAAGTGCGATTATACTAGTGTGAATGTTAATATTAAACACATTGTCTAGCGAAACATTTTTTGAAAATAAATCTATTTCTGTATAATAACATATGTCTCAGATGACAATAATATGAAAATGAATTTTATCAATTATTCTATATTATAAAATGCTACTGTATTCATCGTGCCCAAGAGTAACAAGCACCTACCAAACAAGATTCGAGAAAAAACGTGCCTTTATATTAAAAAACATACAAAAAAGTACTTCCATTCTGAATTTTTTATGCGTACAATGTGCTATTTTTCGTGAACTGAAATGTGGTATATCTATACATATACAATAACAAAAAATATTCGTACGGTGTTTTACGTCCTGTTTTTAAATTGAATTAATTTTATACGTACAGGTTCAATACAGAGGGACACATCAGGCATAAAAATCAATTACTTCTGTAGGATATACCTTGAAAGAGAATTATAAATTGTCAACTTTGCATAAAAATGTCATTAGTGTTACGCTGTATAAGTTTCAATATCAATAAATGTATTTTGTATTACGCCTAGAGACTTTTAATGCACGGTAGTAAAGGACCTCAGATCGCAGTATTGCCGCATCTTGGAGACGGCTAAGCGGCGAAGTGCCCAGTGGGTTGGTGGTACCTGTTGCTCCGGAATGGAAATATCTGGAAGGCCCCGCGCGGCGTGGGGATCGCGTCCGGTCGATGCCGGGGAACCGCAAGGTCACAGCCGGAGCAGCGGGCAGCGGCCGCGTCTTTCTGCGAGCGGAAAGGCCAGTCCTCGACTCTGCCGCCTTGCCCGCCGCCACTCCCGCCCTCCCAGACCGTCTGGCCCCGCCCCCTCCGCCACTTTAGCAATAGCACCGGCCTCGCCTCCAACACCACTGCAGGGTCGGCCGTCCCTGCCTACCAACCACACCTCCGCCACCACTGGCGGCCCGCCCCGCCGCGCCGCCTCGGCCAAACAGCCTTTGCCCCCTCCCCCAATCACTGCTACGCCCACCGTTCGTTCCCGCCACCCACACTTCAGGCATTACTCTCAGCCCGCCTCGCCGCGTCCGCCACACCAGCCGTAGCCACCGTCCTCGCCCCGAACATCACTGCCGCCTCCCTAGTTGAGGTTGCCACCCTCGCCAAACACATTGCTGCCGTCCCGCCCCGTCACCCCTGCCATAATTGCTGTCTCCGTCTTTCCCACTGCCCGTTCCCGCTCCCGCCACCACCACCACTGCCGCCGGCATCCCATCCCCGCCCCCGTCACCCACTATCGCCCGCACCCCGCCACCTCCGCAAACCACGCCTTGACCCCCGCCATCACTGCCGCCTCGGTCGTCCCCGCCGCTCATCCTCACCACTGCCACTACATCCACAGATGTCACCCGTGCCATCGTTGCTGCTACCGAAACTGCCATCGTCACATCTCCCTCTGACCCTCCCGAACGCTATCTCCACCACATCACCGCCGGCGCGAAAACCCGCATCTCCGCAGATGACTCCTCAGCCGCCGCCACCGCCACCTTCCCACACACCCACGGCCATTCCGTCGTCACCGTTGCCACTGCCAGCATCACCGTGGTCAGCATCACCTCCGCCAACATCACCGCCGCCAGTATCACCGCCGTCACCATCACCGCCGTCGCTGCCACCACCGCTGACTTCTTTTCCACTTTTACCACCTTCGCTCCCGCCTCCATCTCCACCACTGTTTCCTCTATCCCCGTTGTACCCTGCCCCGCCGCCGCCGCCGCCGCCGCCGCCGCCGCCGCCGCCGCCGCCGCCGCCACCGCCGCCGCCGCCCCGCTACAGCGTGGAACGTCCTCTGCGCAACCTTTCCAACCTTCATCCACCTGGAGAAGAAAGCACTCTGCAGAATACGTTACTCATCTCCCGCTACGTCCGACTGTATAATCTATTCAATCCTCTCATTGACCTATCCGCTCTCCCGTCATCCTGCTGTCAGATTGCTGCATTGTCTCTCCGCATTCACACCGCTATCTTTTCCCTTCTCTCGAATATTTTTGTCATTGTATTGACTGTCCCTTTGTTCGGACGCCTCTCCATCCAGCCATGACGTCATTCTGTCAAATCACTTTCTCCTTTTCTTCCCATTCTCTCATTGGGAACTGCCGTTCCTCCGTCCCACCATATTTATATTTTCAATCCATAGCGGTGTTTCTCTGACATTCTACCTCCCCCCCCCGTCATTCATTCACACGCCTTTGTAGACATATTTTCCAAAAAACTGATTTTTTCTTGCAGTCGGTGCAGGAATCTCTTATTTCAATATTGTCCAAATCACGGTTTAACTTTCCTTAAACGATTCATGATATTTTGCTTCAATGTTTCATTCATAACTTTTTCTCGATTTGCTTATCTTTAAAAAGAAATTTGCAATATCAATTGTGCTCAGTTACATGTTATTTTTCTTGTAATGATCGTCTTGGGAATATGTACTCATATGACGCTTTTGGTCGTTTTGTTTTACATTCCTTATTTTATAAATTTCTGTTCACTAATCCATCGATATCACGCATCCATCGATTTAGTTTATCTTTCTCTTGAACGGGACAAAAAAGTATTGTAACCGTTTGACAAAGCATGATTGTAATGAAAATACACATTTGGTAAGCCCCTGTTATCAGTGAAATATTGTGTAGTTGGCTCTCATAAATGAGAATCTCTTCGTTGATCCTAATTGTCTATATGATTGTTTGTCCGTCGTTTCTCCGCGTTCCTGACTACCCGCCATCCGCCTGAGGACGTTTGTCTGCGAACATTACAAGTGAGCGGTTTGAAACTCTTTTGTTGTCATTGATCTGAAAGTGCAGCTATGGCAGGATTACGGGATCTTAAGCATGATCAAACTACAGGTATTAATAGACTATTAAAAAATTGAACACAAGTTATCAAAATGAAAACATGAAAATATATCTATGAACATGAAAATAAATCTACACTCAACCATTGAGTCTTACTCATAAAATAATTAGCACAATAATATAATATAAAATAATTTTCGTCTGCTTTGTGTGCAGCAAAAAAAAATCAAAATCAGTTGTAAATCATCAATTAAATTTATTAATTGATTTATTTAATCAAATTATAAACCACTATTTGTATTGACTAAAGAGCGAATATAAAATGTTAAAATACTTAAAATCCACATCTGAGTGGAGCCCTGAGAGAAAACGTTTATTTCTTGCGTTTTTGTGATCCAATTTGTAACCGACTGAGTATCCTTATTTATTGGTGTGGTTTTATACATTAAAATAAATTGGTTTATCTTCCAAAATAATAAATGTCCATCATGTTAGACCCGCATGACACAAACCTACCATTTCTGATTCCATTATGAATAAAGTAGCAATTTTTTTGTTTGCAGCCGCTCCAAATAGTGGAATTTCGAAGTATATTATTATATCCTCAAAAACACTTCTGTCAGTTCACATGCTAGTTGTCTGAACTGAAAAACATTTCATGAATACAATGTTCGATTTTTAATTTTGACTTCTAGGTACCTTTTTTATGTTTTAAACCACGTTTCAAGGCCTCATAATAGATATAGATATCTTATTATCGTTACTGTGTTGAGAAAGTTCTCTGTAAAAGAAAGTTAAGACTGCTAATAATAATAATACAATTTCTCGCCATTAGCACTAGTTATTTTTCTCTCGTGGTATATCTTTCACAAGGTCTTAGCGTAGTGTCCTCGGCCTCCACCGTCTCAACGCCTTCAGGGCCGCCGGCGCCGAGGCGTCGCCTCCAGACGCTCCTGCGCATTTTCTGCTCCGGGCGAAAGAATGCCGACGACTCAAGGCAGCGCGGTCGCTGGCCGCTCAAGGCAGCGCCCCTGACCCAACGTGCGGTATGCAGACCCGCATTGCACAACGGTCGGAGTTGTGGCCTAGGCCGGAGACAGTGCAGGCGAAAACGGCTGCCACTCGAGAACATGGTCAGACGGGGCTACTGCGTTTCGTCGTGAGCTGGTCATTTCTATTTCCAGCTAGTCATCGAAGGCGACGGCGATTCCGGGAATTTCCAAGCTGCGAGTCGTAACGGAAAGAGAAAATAAGTGTGATTTACGAGTGAAAGAATCTATTGCGGGAGATCGCTGTTATTAATTTTGTCTGCTTCTTGCTGCATTCACACTCTATCAATTGTGACGATGTATTGCGAATGCTGGGAATGATGTAGTGACGTTTACATCAAACTGGTGCTCTGTTACAAATTTTTACCACTCTTTGGATTTGAGAAATATGCGTTTTCACGATAGTCGTGGCATTATATTGTCTTTTAAGTAATAATATATTATAGTGTCTTTTAAGTCTTTCCTGTAATAATCTGAGCATTGAATGCAATTAATTTACCTTTCATGATAGACCGGATGTCCGAAAACACATCACGACGAAAGCTTTTTTTGACGAAAGTTGGTATCATGAGGAACGAAAAAGCTTTGGCCACCTAAATGTTGGAGTTCGTCGTAGGGTCAAACATACGTGAAAATTTGCACGTTTAGGTCTATAAACATAAAAGTAAACGAGAATAATATGGCTCTAAGTGTCCTTCCGTCTTATATAATATTGATCTCATTGTAACTTTCATGAGGTTTCCAGGACGCGGAGTTTCTTTTGCATTTAACTTATAATGCTCGCAAGAACACTGAAGAACTATGTCATAAGGATGTTAGATTCGAATAAATTGAGCACAATTTTTTCGATTCCTCATTGAAGAAAAAGGGTCTCTATATTAAAATTTTCCTAATGTTACCTATTAAACGCATGATATGCGCTTCTGAAGAACGCTTTCAATATTACGTTTTCCTCGTTCACCCGCACAAAGAACTGCTTTCTAAACGACTCGAATATCTTTTGTTCTCTCTCTTGAAGGAAAACTAAATGCCCGTTCGTCGGCGCGGTATAAATTACTCCTCATTGCTTCGTGATGCCAACGAGGAGCTCCGCGAGAAGACAAATGTTAGCGTTTCATTATGAAAGCAATCAAAGTTATCCCATTTCCTCCGTCGCAAAGCCCCGTGAGAACGGAGCAGCGGCCGGGTTTCGCATCCGAGGCATCGGTCGAACCGGAAGACACGCCCGGGAGATTTCCTGCGGGAGTTCACGCAACGCAACGAGCCGGTCGCTGCTTGCGCGAATGTGAACATCCGGCACACACGAGTACTTCATATGCATCAACCCTCTGTGTCAGGGGCGGGCACGAATGGAAACAGCGGGTAGGGCCAATAGCCACAGGCAAAACTGCCGGCAGACGCATCTATATGTAGACGCCCATAGACATCACTAATAAATCAATCAACCATGGGGGAATTTACGACTAGAGATTTAAAACGAAGAGGTAATATGGAAATTTTATGTATTTTAAAAGATACTGTGAAAGACTAGCAGAACGTCATACGAAAAGTTTTGTGAAAACAATTCCACGAAATTTAAAAATAGAATTTACAAATGTCGTTATGCGAATTTGTACGAATATTTGTGTACAACATCAGGGGCGTGCATGAACGCAAACAATGCTCAAGGCTATTAGATTTGCCCGCGGGGCGAGCGATTGACACCCGCGAGGTCATCTCTGACGAGCAACGCGACGATTGGCGGAAATTAAGGAGGTTGCCTCAAATGAGTTAAAATAGTCTTTTGAATTTTTGTCATTTTCTGACATTAAAATCAGAAGCAAGTTCTCAAGATTCGAAGGGTATTTTTTAAATATTTTATTTAATATCATCAAGGATTCACAATATGTGAGTTGTGACAATACTACGTTTTTGAGAAAGTAATTATTTACTCATAGGCTAGCAACAGATTTACAGATTTAACAGAACAAAATACAAATGTACGTATCTACGAGCAAGAAAATACTAATGAACCTCGACAAATATAACATCATGTCAGTTAGCACATGCATGTATAATATCAAAGTTACAATAATTATGACACATGTATACATGTTTTTGGCATTTCGTGGAGGATTAATCAAACTTTTGCCATCTATCATTGCTCCCAGGCCTGGGCTCTCTTTTTAATAATTATCCAACCTTGAGGTAAGGGAGACAAGTGGTAAGCCTTAAGTATTCGAACCTGGCATCGCACCACGGAAAGCTAGCACGCTTTCCATGAACCACCAGAGCGGCTAATGGTCACACATCGGTGTTGTAGAAAACTGATTGTGCATTTGAATTCGCCTTTTATGACTTTCGAAGAGTTAACGCACAATGTGAATTCTAATACTTCAATTTACTACAGTACATTCTTTTAGAACTTCATATTTTCGGTCCACCGAGCGAAGCAGGTCAGGGCGTAGGGCCCACACGTCGTATTCAGAAGCTCGGGGTTCAATCCCCGTGCCGGCCATCCTGACCGGAGTTTTTCGTGGTTTCTCTCGGTCATCCAGACGAATGCTGCGTTGGTTCTGAGAGGCCACAACCGCGAAAGCGGCGTCGATAGCCGAATTCGTTGACTACGTGGTCACGAAGGTTAAGCGGATTCGAGACATCGCGGCTTTTTGAATGGGTGACCGACTAAGAACCTCGGGATCTAACGACGGCGCCGAGGCAAATTGCCCTTAACGGAGCATATAATTGCTAAATACAGCACATGTGTTTAGAACAGTGATGTCAAGGTCGATACCCCAGTCAGTCGCACGGGTAGCGCGACGAAATCACCCTTTCACGCAGTTCATCACCTCGTCACAAGAGAGCACTTGGTAATTAAAGTCGTCCTGATCGCTTTTACACACGCAATAAATAAATGTAAGAACGTTTCTTGTGATTTTTTATTTATAGTATGTGTACTTTTCTTTATATGTGCGTATCCTCTTTTTACATGCGATTCCACAAACTTGAAAAACGACTGGACTACTACCGCTAGATCCCCCGGCGCTAGTTGCGCTGAGAAGATCGTGACAAGTTACGTTGCGACGAAGCAGGCCACTGTCAGAAGTAGACCTTGACATCACTGGTTTATAACTTCAAATTGTCGGTTTCCCATATTTTGGCATCCTCGGCGGCCATCCCACTGCGCGGCGTGCGTTCTGCCCGTCGCCGGTCCTGCCGCGGGCGCCGGTGCTGGTTTGAGCGCTGGGGCTTTCGCCGCGGGCGCCCAGCCCTAATGACGCCCGGCGCCAAGCGTTCGCGCGCGGCCTGCGTTCGACCTTGACCTTGGCGGCGGCGGCAGCGGTGGCGGCGGCGGCCTCAGGCATCCCGGGCGTCCGCCTCCGCGACCTCGCCTCCTCCGCTCCACCACTCCCGTATGCGGTGGCGACAAAAGACAAAGGCGCGAATCTCCTCGCGTTGGCCCAGTGCATCAACTGAAGTCACTGCAATGCCTCTGGCGGGAGGTCCTAGGTTCGAGTCCGGACGGCGACAGGCCTTTCTACACTAGCTTTTTTCACCTAGGTCGAACTCAGTCTCTGTCTGGAGGAGAGTTCTAGCGGCCGGCTGCGCCGATCGGTAGTTTTCCGTGTTTTTTCCGATCAACACCACGCGAATGCTGGAGCAGTACCCTAACAAACGGGTCACGGACCGCGCGCGATCTTTTATTCCTCTTCCTTGCCCTATCCTCTCCCCTTACACACACACTTACACTAACATAGATTACACTACCACACATACCGGGAGACCGGTCGTGACTTCAGAACTTGTCCCAGCTGGGGTGGTGCCCCGCTGGTGGGAGATACCTGGTTAGGAAAACCCCACTAGTCGACGTTAGGTCTGCGCCGGATCTCGCCATCCAGTGGGGGAAGATCACCGCCACCTCCTGATGAAAAACATGCACTACACGCACGGGATTAACCACCTCAGAAGTTGACGTGCCCGGAATCACTAACAATTAATCGATCAATCCTCCTTAGAAATTAGTCAATGGGATGAAAACGTGAAGTCAAAGGTGGGAATATTACATTGTCTATAGTTGTAAAGTATTGAGCAGTTTAGGTCAAGGGGTATATGGTGTCGTGTAGTGTAGTGAAGTGAAGTGATTTTATTTATTTCTGTTTATTTTGCTAATCTAAAGCGTCTTGTTTTCTAGGTTCTTCTCTGAACGCATCATCTGACATACGTTGCGTTGATATTTTTTTATTTATGTTAACGAGGATTTCTTGTGTTGAAAATGTAATAATTACTATATGCATTGTACAGTGGTGTTGTATAGGTAAAAATGTTTATCCTTATTTGTTTGAATATTCTTGTGAGTGAAAAGGTGCAGACTTGTGTGTATGTGAGAGTCTATGAATGTTTGTACACGTGTAGACATGCATATAGTTTAGACGTATGTATGTACGAGTATATACGCATATACATTAATGTAGTAAGTTTATTTAACTAAAAGGTAGTATACATGTATTAGAAATTGTAGTACATGTGTGTAAATGCCATCTGCATGTGCTTGGTAGTGACAAAAATTGTTATTTTTAATATTGTTATATATATATTTAATATTGTTATATATTATATATATTATATATATATATATATATATATATATATATATATATATATATATATATATATATATATATATAAATTGTATGGTTTCTTCATGTTTCTACATTCTGCCACCGGGTACCATCTGCTCAATTGTAGAATAAAGCTTCTATCTATCTATCTTATATTTAGCACGCCATGCGCGAAAGATGTTTCGCACACGCTTTGCGATTTTCCGCGTACATACGTGCGCTTTGGCACCCTACAATTATTAGTTATAATCAAAAGAAAAAACCGGCATGGATGGCTCAGTGCATCATCTGGTGACACTGCAGTGCCTCTGATCGGGAGGAACTAGGATTCAAATCCTGACGTCGGCAGAATTTTCGACATTAGCTAGATAGCTAGATCGAATTCAGGCACTATCTGGAGGAAAATTCTAGCGATCGGCGGCTCTGGTCGGTAGTTTTCCGGGATTTCTGCGGACAACATCAGGCGAATGCCGGAACCGGAACCTTAACAAAAGCACAACAGACTGCGCGTGACCTTTCTTTCTCCTTCCTTGTTCTATCCTCACCCCTTACTTACACACACATTACACGTACTTGCACTACACTACCACACATGTCGGGAGAAGAGTCCGGAGCTTAAAGCTTGTGGCGATAGGGGCTGTGCCCCGCTGGTGGGAGATGTCAGGTTGGCGAAAATCTCGTTAGCCGTCGTGGAGGTCGGAGCCGCATCTCACCATCCAGCTGGGGAAGATTACTAGCACCTCCCAAGGAAAACACGTGTTTTACACTTAAGGGACTAATGGCCTTAGCAGTTGACGCGCTCGGTATACTATCAATCAATAAAAAAAATAGCTGTTTCGTGCACGGAAACAAACATTTGGAAGCTGTGTTTGGGGCATGTATTAAAAATTATATTTTACACGAAAGTATTTTTGCGAAGTCGTCAAACGTTTGAAAAGACTTACTTCACGCACGCGTTCCAGTATTCCTCATTTTTATTCGACCGAAGAGAAAATATTTTATTTTATTCGTACGGTTCAAGACGGTATTTAATGATCAATATTAAATTGCACCCATTTATCACCTATAAGTGATTTTTTTTCTCCGGGCGATTCGCTTCCCTGGCATGGACACAGCTAACAGTTTGTCCTGGCATAAACCAATGTTTTATTGTACCTTTTACTATAAATAAAACATATAAATAAAAAGAAATGTGTGTATGTCTGTCATATAGAGACGTAATAACTACTGGGCAGATTGTTCCGAAATTTTCACGCATTCTTATTAGTATCGGTAATATTTAAAAAGTGGTTTGAATTAAATCAAAAACGCGCGGACGTGCTTGAAGAGTTCATTGACGAGCAGGACTCTACGCCGTTCCCAGAGGACCTTGTTTGAAGTGCGATCTATGGATATCTTTTTGAAGTTCACGCCTCACTTCGACTCATAATATCGAATAACCTCGAAGTTGCAATCTAGGAAGCAGGAAGTCTGAATGAAAGGCTGGAGATGCTGTTGGCGGTAGTTATTTCAATATTTGATTTTTAAAGTGTAGTGTAATATTGAACAAAATAGTAAATAAGTAGTTAACGTGTAGTCAATAGTAGTTGATCTTTGCCGGCCTGGATAGCCGAGGTCGCTAAGTCTGAAGCACCGTAGCTACGTTGTGCCTGAAGGGCCGCGGGTTCGAATTCCGCCCGGGACGTGGATATTAATGTCTGTCCGTATTGAGTACGCGAGTACCTCAACAGTTACCCCCTCCCCCTCCACGATAAAAAACTAATGGTAATTACTAGAGACCGGGTTTTTATGTAATTACATATTTTTGTCTCACTATTTACCGTTCTCAAAATTGTAACCTTGGCGAATCGTCGCCGTACCAACACAATATCCAATTTTTTCGTTACATATTTTTACATATTTAGTACTGTTTTACATATTTTACATATTTTGCTATTTTTACAAAATATTTTTTATTCTATCATTTTTCTTCAATTTTATTACAATTTTAATATGAAAATAAATTTTTTTAGAAAACAGCATTCATCCCACTCTAATACAACGTGCTGTCTACTCGATGTATGTATCTACTCGATGTATGTGAATACGCAGTCGGATGTTCTAATAGGCCGGCTCGCCTACTTCAGTTTTCTCAGTGGCGGGAAGTGCGAATCAGCGACAGAGATAATTTTCACCTTCAGCTGTGAAAAGTATCACTGATACCGCATTTCGTGATCCTTAATCTTAATTTTAGAGAAACTTTAGCGATAGCCGACGTGTAAAACTTCGATAAGGGTACTGCTCGTTGCAGCGATTATTTGATGGTCATTGATATCACCAGTTTGTACAATCCATTGCGTACTTCCATTTCGTCAAGTCTGGCTGCTAACAGTCCTGGATAGCAATTGATGAAGTTTTTACTACTGATAGGAAAATTGTATGGTGCAAAGTGTGCATTCACTTATGTTCTCCAAATAATTTTTAAAACGTTGTATTATTTAAAAAAAATTGTTTACGAAAATTTGTATAAATGTATTTTTGTGTTGTGAATGTGTTTTATAATATTTTTAATATTACAAATTTTGTCCGATTTTACATATTTATTACATATTCTTACTGTTTTTATTACATATTTATGTACATATTTTCACGTTTCATACTACATATTTTTCCGGTCTCTAGTAATTACAGTGCACGCTAGATGGCATAGTAGTTAAAAAGTGACCGTCAATAAAGCAGTTAATCTTCATTGAATAAATTGATTTCGAACTTGAATTGAATTTATTAAATACCCTGCGAGCATTGCCGGTTCCACTAGGTTCGAATCAAATGAAATATTTCGCGAGAGGTCCGTCCTTGTCCCGTGGCGCCTTGCCGCCGGCGAGTGCCTCTGTGACAGCTGGGCGACGCGCCGCGCGCCGCTTTTTGCGCCTCTGAGAATTCCTCTCCCCGCTGCCTCCGCTCAGCCTCGTTCTGGGAACGCCTCCTCGTGTGGTGATCGACGACGTAATGCGATGGACCAGTGCCTGCTGGTTCCCACGGTCGCATTCCTTACGGGTTTTTCCTTCTTCCCCCCCCCCCTTTTTTTTTTCTTTTCTTTCAAAAGTTCGCTTGGCAGCGTCTGTGCCTCGAAGAATTTATTTGAACCCGACACTGCACTGATATTTGTCATAATTATCTGTTACCTTATGAAAGCTTCACCCGTTCTTTCAGTTGTAACGGATCACGGAATCCTCTCAAGAGAGTGACTTGACGCTACTCCGCAATACACTACCATTTTAAATTACAATTGCTTTGATGTAATTACTAATCTTTTAGTCGTCTATTAAAAATTTCTGCTGTACTCTAGAACATTTCAAGGAGTTCAACAGAACCTTTTTTGAACAATTTTTAATTATCAATTAGTTTCACACATTACAAATCAATTAGAAAACGAGTATGATATATCGTTTCCCAAATTGTTATTTTTTTTAAAAACTACTTGAGTCACTCTAATTGACCAGATAATGTTTGCGACTGTTCATACTTGACCAGTTTTTTTATGACCATGACAATTTTTTTTATTAAAATGCTAACTGATTATTTATGATGTGTTTTCAACGAATGTAGACAATACATTTTTAAAAGAGATCCAACTAGGGTCGAAACGTCAAAAAAGAAATAAATTGTTTAACAAATATTTTAGTGTCTGTTTTTATTAAGGTCAGAAATCTATTACAATTAAGTAAATAAGATAACAGACGTAAAATTATTCCTTAAAATGAATGCACCTATGTCTCGTAAGACGCATAACCAACTTTCCCTTTCTTAAATGAAAAGAGCAGTAAAGTGAAGCGGCAGCTCGGGTGCCGGGGTTATGTCAACTTCCCTTGTTCTCCTGAGGCGCTGAGGGGCTTGGATGCCGTATTTCCAGTGCCACAACGATTGGCCCATGTTGAATGCGTGTGCACCTCCCTAGATACATGGTGATACTTTTTTATTTTCAGTAAAAAAGAACACTTTGAGGCCACATTTTGGAGTCTGGAATTGGGAATCTCATTGTTCTCTCTTGGTTGCACAAAAGTGTTCAAACAAAATATAGGAGTAATCACACCAGGATCTCTCTTCCTCTCTCTGCCACTGTTCGTTCTTTGATTATTTCTTTTTTTTCACACTTTTCTCTCCCGTTCCTTCTCTCTCTGCATTAATTTATTTTTCTCTTTCGTGGCTCATTCCTCTGTTTCTTTTCTGTATTTCTTTCCTTCTTTCTCTTTCTATCTGTCTCGATAATATTTTATATATTAAGATTATTGTGTTAACAAATCGACTGGATGACTTACATCATTCTTGTCAAATTCGTTCTATATTTGGGATGAAGAGAGAGATAAGAGTTTTAGAGAAACAATTTGAAGCAAAATGCACAAAGGAAGTTGCGTAGAACAATTTTTATTTCTAAAATACCTAGAACTACGTTGTTTTTGAAAGATCTTTTTGTTTAGAATCATGAAAAAAGCGCATTGAATTAAATAACTTGCGTCACTATTGGGTTAGAATTTCCTAAAAGCAATGAGGTGTCCAGCAGGTGGTCGGATTTGTTCTGTCGGGCAGGACGGACAATGCTGCTGTTTCTAGATACCCGAGACACTGCGCACAGATGGCACGAGCACATGACAGCAAATAGTAGTTGCTCCATGTTTTACCCGATTCCATCCGTTATTTGTTTCAAACATTAACAAATAGATTCAATTCAAAATAGATTCAATCTTGATAAGAATTGGCACCTATTAAACGATTGATTTGTGCTGTTTCTAATAACTTATTTGCAGAATATTTAAATGTTCACAAGATTGTATTAAGAACTGAACTTAATCTTCAAGCCTCGTCGCTAATCAATTTTTTCATGAATGTATTCCATGTTATTTTCCTCTTACAGTTTTCGTAATAGAGATACAATTTAGCGCTGGTGTGAGTAACTATTTACTAATACTATTTAGAAATGTTATCCTTGAACTCTCAAGACAGTCATACCCGTGAAAAACTGTACATTCTTCTCGTCGTTATAAAATGTATTAGTTCTCGTATCAAGTAATTATTTATCATGTAATTAATTATGTAAAAATTATTTTCCACTATTAATAACAATGTACAATATAAATTGTCCTGATATATTCTTTTCTTGTTTTCAGGTGAGTACCAGTATTTCTTCTCCTTTCTGCAACAGCCACTGGCGAATTTAAAAGGTAATTTTTTTAATTCACACATTTAAAAATTAAAAAATAAGGAAAATTTTGCATTTATGTACGATCATGATTTTCCATTCAGATGCCTCCATGACCATAAATGAGGTTCACACATATTTGAAAAGTGAATAATCCGCGTAAACAAAATTGAACTAACCTTTTCGTGCCGGTAAACTTTTGACCGGAGAAAACGTTTGTCCGTTTCGTGGGTGCATGTTTGTTATTGGTTTTCCGTTGGTACTGTTGTTAATCATGAGATACATGTTACTGTTATGTAAATGACTAATAACTGAATGCGATTTGGTAGGTATGTAATATTTATAAAGCAATATTCAACGGAATTTATAAAATGTAAGTTCTCCAATGTATAACATAATTTCATCCGTTCCGTAGATTGTATCGTTAATTTTGAGCAACAGGGGTAGTACACTAGAAACCTTTTGCTTTATTACTGAAGGCTAAAAGATATGTTGCTAAAGAAAGAACGTCCGGATTTCGCATAGCACGTTCCCTTTAGCAGTAAAAAGTAAAATTCGACCGGATTGCGATGAAATTTGGTGGTTTTGGAGCGACTTCTAGCTGTGTAATCCTGTAAGTTTTCGCAAGAACGTGTTTGGAGCAAGGTCATTTAAAGTTAAAAGTTTGGTTGAGTTTTTTACTCTCAAATTTCAGTGTGTATGTTTTTGCATGTGTTTTTTTCAATTATTTCGATTGTTTGAAATAAACTAAAAGTATCATGTTGGCTACGATTAGTAAAACATTCTTGACAAATATACTACTGGAGACCAGAGATACAGTTATAATAGAAACTACGTAAAAGATGGATTTCCAATTACTTAACTGAAACGCAATAGACTCTTCATACAATTTGAAAGACTTCTGGACTTTCTTTTCAATACGTACGCTGTTGAATTCTGAGAACGGAGTGTGACTGCTACACTGTAACAATTATCAAGGGAACTTTAATTAAATTCGTCCATGAGACGTAGTAACCAGTATTGACAGTCGTAAATAGTTTAAAATTTCACCTGGTGGCTTCCTTCAAGTAAATCACTTCCCAGACCGCTAGAGGTCCGCCGTTTGACAACGTATCTTAAGGGAAATTGTCTTTTGAGATCTTAAGGGATCTTGTTACTGATCTTAAAGGAAATTTTGAAATGAAGAAAAAACAAACAATTTAAGTTTATTATTAATAAAATTAAATTGTGTTCTACTATTCGTTACAATAAATTATTAATACCGGAGTTTGATTTCGTCCCGTCATCTTTGACGGGTTACCCTTAATACGTGTAGTATATTAATTAATAGAATGTCAAATGGATATAATCTTAATAGGTATTAAATATCATAAAGAGCAACTCATTTGCCATAGCTCCGCAACCACGGGCGTGTTGTGTCTGGGGCGTGGGAGGGGCAACAAAGTTCCTGTTGCGGGAGTGCATGGCGACAAAGTGATACCCCACACACAGCTGTCAATAGCTTAGATATTTTAATCGGATTGTACGGCTTGTGAGCCGCGTTGCGCAGAGATTGTACCAGTCGGTACCTCACTGCCTGTCGCCGATATTAGTGAAGCATTCAGAGCCCCTCTGCACACCGCATTCCATTACACAGGACTGCCGCGGATCGTCTGCGGACAGCTCTGCCACAGCCCGAGTTGCAGAGCAAGGGTGTGTGCAATGTGGGTTGCATATACGAACGGCGCACCCACGATATTTGCTATCCAACCTTCATTACTTCATTAGACTAGTTCTGGAGACCCCGCTTTACCAGGGATTCTTAAGAGAGAAATAAAAATGTGCAGAATACATTATTTTGTATAATGACAATTATTTTGTCTAAGTCTCTTTTGTAAGTGTGTGTGTAGGGGGGGGAGGATAGGAAAAGTAAGGAAGGGTCTTGCGCGGCCCGTGACCCGTTTGTTAGGATACTGTTGCGGTATTCGCCTGGGATTAATTGGAGAAATTATGGAAAAATACCGATCTGATTGTTCTGTGTCCATGCAGCCGGCGGCTGAACTTGACCTAGCCAGGAAGCTAGTGTCAAAAATCCGTCACCCACAAGAATTGAACCTTCGGGATAAAACTCATTTTTTTCTTTTCTTCCAAAACTTTAGAAATGATTCTTGAGGTTGTATCCAATAATCATCACAAATTTGAGCCGCTTTTTAGAGTGCATTGCAATGTTAGCAGCAGATATAAATTATTCGTATTTCAAAACAGATCATTAGCTTGGAGTTCTTAAAAAGACACATTTGGCATAATTTTAAATGAAGTTGTTTGATATATTTTAATATCAATAGTAATACACAAAATTAAATGATCCATATGACTCAAAACTAAGAATTTAAAGGTAGTATTTTATTCTTAGAAAAACACTCAAGATCAGTATAGTCAAGTAATTGTAGCAAAATGCTTTTGTTATGGAAATGAAATCAGTTTTCTCGTATGAATTCCAGTGATGAGGCAGAATCAGTTACAAGACATAGCTTTATTCTTTTATAATTATTTTTTCTCTTTTAAAGTGGGTCGCAATTCAATAAATCAATTTTATTCGTAAACAATCCATATAAAATACATTCAATAAGAAGTACTTCTTAATATGTCTGAATGTCAGGCACATGTAAAATTAAAAGTTTGGTCAGAGCATTGCAAAATCCTTCGATAGCAAAATCCTTCGCTATCGACTCATTACCTCTCATTGAGTGTCAAAGTTTATAACCGCATAATCTCAATACCACTCGCGCCAATCACTTCTCGTAATCAACCCCGGTCGAGTGCAGTACACTTCACCAGCATGGTAGCGCCGTGCGTCACTCGACTATCTTTACCGCGGGGCGTGGCCGTGTCCGATCCATTCTCGTAGGTCGGTGGCTCTTCTCCCGCGTCGCCCAAACAAATCAGAGTCGTTTCCTGCCCACGCCATCGCCTCCCGCCCTCCCCCAGCTCTGATGGAAGTGCTGCTCGCAACAAAGACTCTCGAGACAATGGAACATCTCGTTTCACCCGCGAGTGCAGCGCCGCGCGGCGGCCGTCTCCCGAACTACGGGCGACACTCATCAGTTGATTAACGCCAAATGCGGAACGAAGTGAGGGGAGATTCCGCCATCTTCCTTTCTGGCTGTCAGCAAAGTGGTGAAGGCTATGAAAAGAGAGAGAAGGGTTTTGTGTAGGTTGTTAAGTAAGGTTTTAACTAGCGTCGGTGTGTGCGAACTACCGGAGTATTCCAATTCCCTAATGACTAGTTTTTTCTGTAAGGTTAAATAAGTATCGGTGGTCGAGATCAAGGTATTCCACTGGTTCTTGAAGACTATACAACGGTTAAGGTAAATTTGCTCTGTCATTACGATTTCTAGCTGTTTGATTGAAAGTGTTTTTAGGAAGTTTTCTAACGAGCATTATATTAGTAAGACATTTGGGCAGTTTTGAGTGTTTCTAAAAATTATACAGAAATTTAGTTCCGATGCACAGACTATTAATAGAGATAACGGAGTTGTGATGTTGAATTACTTCTTACAATAAGCGAGTTTGCCACTGGTATACCTGTTAAAGGTTTGTCAGAATATTTTTTAAGAATGCGAAATGATAGTTTGTATTACACAAGTATGACAAAATGATGATACTTTTTTATCTATTTTCATTCTAACATTAAGTTTTTTGTTTCTGTGACAATTTAATACATATTCGTGCAATCCATTCATCAAATAATTGAAAGTATTATTTTACGTCTAATTACGAAACCACATTAGAGTTTATTCCATTTTACGTGATCTTCGTTTTATAGTTTTCCTAAATCATTTCGTAAATGTAATGTTTCAGTTTAAGTGTGCAATGTGAAAGAACATGGGGCTGCAAGGTCGGTGAAGTGAAGGGATAGGTCAAGTTACAAGCGTTTAAATTGACGTAATGACTCATTTAAAAAGGAAATTATCGCCACTTTATGGTACAGTATTTCCCCATTTGCCTCATTCAAGGTAAATTTCATGAATCGTAATTGAGTTGGTTAGGTGTGAATACTGACGGTTCATTGCAGAGTAATCTCACTTCACGATGATATTATTAATTCCGAAATTCTGAGTACCTTCTGAGTGTTGTGCTACTATCTTTTCATCGACGTACTTGATACGTTTGCATTGCGCTTGATACGTTTGCGTTGGTATACGTTGGTACACGTTGGTACGTTGGCATTATAATTGCAGTACAATATGACTGGTCAATCCGAAAAGAAACTGACTCACCCGAAACGAAGAAGTAAAAATATGCTATCATATTTTAGTCTGGTAGTAGTTTGACGCCAAAAAGTGCTTTCAAATCGTATCAACATGTACTCGATTTATGGTCATTTTTACCTTCCTTTTGAGGGTTCTTACTAGCATAGGCATTCTGAACAAGCAACATCATGGAATTTATTATTGTGTCTCCTGCTCACCCCTAATAAGCATTCGATTTTCCTACTTTTGTCCTTTTAAAATTACTGATCATCAAAGGTTTGTCTTGAGAGTGATGACTATTTCATGGGGCACTGTGGCCTTCTTTTATGTACAACACAATTGCATACGCCTTTATTGTAGTACAAGACAATACATTTCTAGACTTTACATATTATTGAACTCCTTTCCCTCATGGGTTAATATGAAGTTGTTTATTTTGAAAAATTATTGAGTTTATCTAAACGTGTTGCTGCGCTATCAACTTTATATTTAAAAAAATAAATTAAAAAAATTCTAAATAATATTTACGTAAGCTGCAAGTTTGTATATCGACGTCAACTTTGGTTCAAGGTTTTATAAAGTTATATAGGTTACATATAAACTCCTCTAGAAATATCTCTAATACTCAGTTTGTCAGTAAGGAACATGTAATCAAATATAAATATAATTGCAGTCCGCGTGAGAAAGATTTGAGAAGTTGCGGAGGGAAATGGTTTAAAAGTACGGTGCACTTACTCAATTGTGCTAGGTATTTAGGGGTGTTTTTTAAGTCTGAGTAGTGTTGACGTATGTTTAATTTTATAAGTCAAGTTGCTAAATGTTTCTAAAATTAATATTTTCCAAATTGTATGCCAGTAAAACGTGGTTTTTACAATAAATCATAAAAATAGGCTGCGTCACAGTACTAAGGAAATAGCATTTCAAGTGCAATAGGACATGTAATTATTCACACCCTGTACAGGGTGTGAATAATTCCAAATGTGCGTATGTGTGTATGTGCGGATCGGTCACTCACGATTAGACCACTTCCTGTGCGCCAATTGAGTCATATGAGGTGTCATTCAGCGCATCTCGGTCTCCTGATGACGAACAGATAATTTGTTTTTGGAACCAGCCAGAAGATTCTAAGAAATTTCCAAAAATCTGTTGTTTTTTTTCATATTTTCTTGCTGCGATCTTAGTATGTAGATAGATAATTAAACAAACGCCATCTAAATAGATCTAGCAAATAAGTGGCGTTGATTAAACTCCTGTACCCAGTGGCAATTTTATCGCTTCTCGACGCCATAATTTCCATACTCGAGGATGGCAAAAATTATTGTTGCCATTTCTAAGTTAAACAAAATAATCTCCCAGCAGATTTCATTTCAATTTCTTTCGCATTATATTTAAAAAAATAAATTTGCCAAAACCTAAGAACAGCATTACCTTGGAACTTATTAAATTTGAAGAACTTCGAGTGAATACGGAGAAATCCAATAAGTGAGTATTAGAAAATAAAATAACAGTTATGTTTTTTCGTTTGACTTCTCATATTTACGTTCTTAGGCGTGCAAATACCGATTTTCAAATGAATGTTACTACCAACTTACTCTTATTAAATTTAATTAACACTTTATCCACATAAACATACAAAACAGACACCTTTTAATGTTCATATAGATTCGCCTACAAAAAGATGAATAGAGAAACTGTGGAAGGAGAAGTGGGCACAAATTAGACAGGGTATGTGGAGTTTTAATCTCTTTAAAAATAAGGGGGAAAGTATGGAAGTGTTAAGCAAATTCTGGGAGGAATCAAATGAAGCTAAAGATTTTGCAACAAAATTTTCGGAATTAATTGAGAATGATCTTATTAGAGAATAACGCTGAAGGACAAATTAAACTATTATTTACGGCAAATTAAACTATTATTAAGTATTTTTAAAATGTTTGTGTAACAGTTAAATTCAAGAATAATAATGCTTATCGTCATACATAATTCACTACGAAATGAAGGCAAGAAAGTAAAAAATAAAATATGCGAAAATGTACTAAGAAGGCGAGGATAAAGGAAATAGCGTGAAATTATGAACATGCATGCAGCGGCAACGAAGAAAAAGGGTCGGAGAAGTAGATGACAAAAAAAGCCACTTCGTGTTCTGTCGTGGTTAGAGAATTTCATTCTCAAGTGTTACTCGGAAAATTAACTCGTAACATTGCGTGCACTTTCTATGTGAATTTTTTATCCACATAGAAATGCGCAGGTGACTACTTGCTCCTTTTACATGCAAAAGCCGGACTTAAATTAGCAGCTTCAGAAAGCAGAAACCTGGAAAAGGAATTGTTAAAAAGTAAAAGGATATACAGTAAATATTGGTAGAAAATGAAATTAAAGATGGTAAATGGACTTTTCTGCGATTAAAATTGATGGTTCTTGAAATTAACAATTCAAGGACATCTGATAACGCCAGTGAGGGGGAAGGTACACTATTACCTACTGTATTTTCAATGAAATTAAACACTTTTTAACCTTGGAATCTATACATTTTTATGAAACAATGTTATTTGTGTTTAATGTTGATTAATTGTTCATTATAATGCATCATTATTTATTAAAAATTAAGGAAAGAATTATAGAAAAATTGTTAAACATTATATTGTACACTTTGCCGCTGGAAAGGGTTAATATGATTACTTTCTTCAATTGTTAAATTACAACTTTATTTTTACATTTTTAATTGTTGGCAAGTCTCAGATCTACAACATTTAATAGAATTTTTAACTTCTGTAAAGAGAAAATAGTTTTTTGTTAATTATTTCCATTTACACATTTTTTTGCACAAAAAGCTTCTATAATATTTTTTTAAAACAAATTAATGATGACAGAGTAAAGATTCTAGTAAATATTTTTTATAATAAGTGCATCTGGGTGCAAAATTTCATTTATGGAACTTAATTATTGCTTGCGTTTTCAGGGAAACCATTTCAAAAAAATCAAATTTACGGGAAATGAAGTTAAAAGTTAAACATGTGTTAAAGTTGAAAACTTGCATATTGCAGCCTAAACCAATTTATTTACACATATTTATAATTAATCCTCAGACACAACGAGACACTTTTCTAATTCTCTAAATAAAATATTTTCATTAAATATCTTGTTAACATCGGTGACGGAAGTGAAATCTGTATCATTCTTAATTTTTTTAATGAAGCAATTCTAGGTGTACTGATAGAAACATTAGTTTCCTTTGTGTAATTGTTGTCACGAAATACAGACTTCTTAGATCTGTTTACAACTTTGCGCTTTGCCATTTCAAATATGTTGTAGTAATCACAACGTATCTACACATAAGAAAACAACAAGCAGAAATTATTCACTCCATTCACTCACCAGCGTTTGAAATGATAAACGAAACAAAACAGTTCCATATTCCATGACTTGTCAGAGAATGCATAAATTTGTACATTACAAGCTCCTTGTGAGCGGAATTTGATTTCGAAATAACAGCGCATATTGCATTTTGCGTATTTAAGTTTCTTAAATACGAGAAAGGTTTATCAAGAAACGTATATGAATGTGCGTGGCAGATATGAATTTAAAGGGGTATGGGGAGTGACATGCTTCAATATTTATGAACATATCTCAAAAACGGATTGAGATAATTAAAAAATTCTTTCACCAAATTAAAGAGAAACCTTTATTTTACATACCAAAAATTCAAAAATGCAATTTTTTGAAATTTTAAGGTGTACTTCCCCCTTAACCTATGTAACACCAAATCAGAAACTTCGACAATTGGACCGTATTGTCGCTTCAAATTTTACAGAACAATGGAATCGCATGTTCCAAATATTGATGTTAATCATGAGTCATTTTTTATGACTTCCATAGTATTTGTATTTACTTTCAATGTCATGGGAATTAAAAGTACTGTATAATGTAGAATAGTCGTAGATTGCCATACTGTGCAACCATTAAAATTGCAATATAAAATATAAGATCCAGGTATCTTTATAACTTTCAGTAACTTTTATACCTGAAGTGTTATGTGAGACGAAAACATGACACGAAGTCATGTCTCTTAATGTCATAAAAATTAATCAATTTAGTGGTGTTGTGTCAATTTTCTAAAGTTCTTGACATTTCGCGAGATGAATCCTACTTATGATAACCATATAAACTAGGCGTGTCAGTTCGTCAGTCCTGTTACATTTACGACTATAGTAGCACAAGTTTGAAATGTCCCTTTTGGGAGGAGCTTATTTTTGAGGGCTCCCCACCGCTGCTACAGCGGCAGATTTCTTGGCCTATTGCGCGCACGCGATTCGTCGCCCTCCCCCAGCTAGGAGGAGCGGTTAGTCACTGTCACTGCAGTCTTTGCTGTCCCTTTCGTCATTGTCGTCCTCAGAGGAACTGTCACGTAAAGAATCAATAATTTTGTCCACTTCTTCGTTCATGATCATGTGTGTTTTTATATATTTCGCTTCGATTATCTTCGCGTGTTCACATCACTTCTTTCATTGATTTGGACACTATTCAGAAAATAATGTTCGACATACATTTTCTTGAACTCGCAGAGTGGTACCGATGCTTTGTTTAGCTACACGATTCTTAATGCAACCCCAAACTAATTCGATGGAATTGAGGTGGTAAGAAGGATGAATTGAGGATTGAGGTGGTAAGTAGGTGGTAGGAAGGATTGAGGTGGTAAGTATGATGGTAAGAAGGAAGCTTGATGTTGAGGCCACAAAACCTGCGAACGGTTGTCTTAGAAACAAATAAGCACAATATTACGCCTGTGAATTTCGCTTGAAATTAGGCCTACGCTAAGACACACCACAGTGCACAGCACTCAAAGACGAAAGAGGTAGGACTGAGGACCTGGGGCGATGCTATACAAATATAAATGTTTTACAACCTACACAAGTGTTTATTTAACTGAACCTTAATACATTAAGAGTTAGCGTTTGTGCGTAGACAGCTGAAATTGTTTTGATTTGGGTACTGCGCGTTGGGCCCAGCCAGAACAACCTACTTGTGCATTCAGACCTACCTCCCATTCGCGGCCTCGCCGATTGGCGCGCAGTGCGAGTGAGAGAGCGATTTGTTCAGGGGAATAGCGGTTGATGTGGGAGTCACCCCTCCTCGCGCATGCCTCGAAGGGAGATTACTAACTTGTTCTGCTGTAGGAGCTGCGTGGGCGGGCCGAAGTGGCTGAGAAGAGAGTGAGAGACCCAGAGCACTGCACAGCCGGGCGGGGCTGACGATTGTCAGCGGCTCAGACACGGCGTGCACAGGTGCGCTGGCATATTTGATTTGATTTTAAAAAAGGAAAAAGCTGTAAGTGATTTGTGGTGAAGATTATCTGCGCACGTTACCTTGAGTACAAGAATACCATCCCAACATTTTAAAGATAAATAGTTGAAAGATGAATGAAAGTTAAAATAATAATGATATAATAATATAATAATAATAATTTTCTTTTACAAATAGAACGATAAGAGATTGGAATAGATTGCCTGCAAAAACCTTTGAACCCTTTCCTCGAAGCGTTCAACAATTTAGGAAAGTAATTTAGGGCATTTCTAAGTTTGAGGTAGTTAACTAGGAATATTAAGTTATACAGTGAAGTGAAGTGAAGTGAAGTGAAGTGAAGTGTTGTGCAGTGTAGAGCAGAGAAATAATGAAGGTGTTTTTTAGTGTAATAGTGAAGTGAAATGAAGTGAAGTGTAGGCAAGTGCAGTGCGGTCTTCATTGTTTAAGCACTCAGTGCTGTTTTAGATTGACGTTTCTTTTATCTTTTAGGTAATTTAATGTTTGTTTTTAAGATCCACCAGTTTTTATATTATTATTATTATTATTATTATTATTATTATTATTATTATTATTAATATTATTACTATTATTATTACGGTTATTATTATTACTATTATTATTACTGTTATTATTATTATTATTACTGTTATTATTATTACTATTATTATTATTATTATTTTAGCATTATTATCAACATTATTATGTTATTTGCATGAAAATTAATATCTTACTTATGTAATTAACTGCCACCGGGTCACACCCAATTGCAGTTTAAATAAATTTATCTTATCTTATCTTTATAATAATAATAATAATAATAATAATAATAATAATAATAATAATAATAATAATAATAATATTTAAAAAAACGCGTGATTAGTAACATTTGAAAAAGTAGACATTTTCGTTCCCGTGTTATAGAAAACTTACTTGCAACGGTAAACGAACTGCAGATTTGATTTTTCTGCATTGCTAACAATATAGTAACTCACCCTCAGCTCTACTCCTAGCACTACAAGCAAAAGCAGGGCTCAACAAAATGTGCACAGATAATGACGTCACATCTATGTCCAGAAGCAAAACAAGGGGCCATCTCATCATTCGCTCAATGGATCAGGGAACCTGGACAAAAACCTGATCGCTTTGGTGGTCGCGAATGGTCCCGGGGAGTCGTGGAAATACCCAAGTAGTGAGGGTGGTCCGTCCTGGGCATGCCGGGCGCGCAAGTGCGCGGGGACCGGCGCTCTCTCCTTAGAGCGAGTAGGTGGTCCGGCAGCTGGCGCACATGTGCTAAAGGGGAGGCAGTCACACGACTTCTCCCCATACACGTTTGGCCAGACGTGGCCTCGCTTCATTCCTCTTTGAGCAGAAGCCCCGTGCACTTCTACGAGTATTGTGAAGTACTAGAGTGGAGAGCACGTCTCTACGTTCCGAGTACAATTTTTTTGGGATGTACAGAATTGTACACTTCTTCTTCAACATCAAGGACTAGGCCTGTAGGCCTGTTCCGTTCTCTTCAACGTTGACATCATCAATCCAACGAGTCTTTCGTCTTCCAACTCTTCTGCCAGTCGGTACATAATTTATTATTCGTTTAGAGAGTCTGTTTTCATTCATTCTTATAATATGAGCATACCAATTTTGTATTTGTTTTTCGACTCTTTCTAGGAGATTAAAAATATTTACTTCATATCTTATATCCACATTTTTCTTATGATCTAATAAAGAAACTAATATTCCATGTGAATATATTCCATGATTCCGAGTCCTTAATTCGTTTAGCCTTGTTCTTAGCATTTGTCGTCGTATTAGATGAGGTCAGGCAGTATCTTCGAGGATTGTCAGTAGTTGAGTGTTCCCTGGCCGCGTTACGAGCGCTGCGCAGGGTGAGCGAGGTGATGGGGCTGCCACCTTACTGCATCCGAGCCTGCAGTCACTTGTAGTAATCCCAAGTGAAGGCAAAATTATACACAAAAGTTGTAAATAAACTGCATATGTATGTGGCTCATGTCTGAGATTGTTCATTCTCACGTACGACGTCACAGACCGTCTCTCACGGTTCGACTCCTTCTGGTCCGCCATTTTTGGAGCAAGGGAGATGTCATTTCAGGAGTCCCGTTCTGCTGATGAGGAACTGACCCTATTTACCGTATCCTTCCAATATCAATAAAACTACCAAATTTATAAATCGGAATTTGAGGTCCACTCTGGTTATAGTGGATTTCTGGGGACCAACACTTTACGTTCACTATATCAGTGATCTACTATACCCGGCATGCCAAAATAAAAAAAAATTCTTCAATATGATTTTCGTATTCCACAGGGTCAGTAAAATAAACAAACACTGGGAATTCAAAGTTTCAGCATCTTTATTTAGCTTTACATTTTTATTACTTATTGCTGTAGACAAATTTGTATTAATAATGTTTATAGATCTTCCTCCGGAGTCTGTGCTTTCTCTATACTTGGTTCTATAGAGTCCTCACTCTCAAAATATCTAAGTGAAGTCTTTATAGCATCCATTGACTCTTTCACTGTTGGAACACTTTCCTCTTTTGAATCCTTATTGTCGTCGCACTGGTATTACTCTGGTATGGAACCCTTTCACAGCATTTATAATGCCGTGCCTGAATTGGGTTTCACGAATTTTATCTCACAATCCGCCTCGATGTTTTCTTTACTTCTGACAAAATTTCAGTAGTGCAGCTGAAACAATTTCCTCAGTGGTATGTTCCTACAGTCTCTTTAATGCCTCGTATATGTTACAGGATAACTTGCGACATCCTCCGCTTGCAAACTTTATAATGGAAATTCTCGGTACTGAGGAGAAATTTCTTTTCTCTGGATGTTCTACTGTTTCATATGTTCATTACATATGATGTAGAGATTTCACTAGAACAGAATCTCCGGTTCATTGTAACTGAAAAGTTCACTGTAGAACTGTCTCAGAATAAATGTTACAAGCGTCTATGTCATGTAGAGGGGTAAAAAATGATAACTTTTTGCTAGTGAACAGGTTGTGGGAAGTTGATTATAATGAAGTTATATCGTGTTTTATTCTTGTGATATTTGTGCTTGGTTTTCAGGTAACTCCGGGTGCACAGATATTTCGTAAGAACATGAAATCTTCAACGGGTCAGAACTTGATCTGCCGAACATCTGTGCATAAGAAGTTGCCTAATAAATCAGAGATTTTACGTTAATAAATGGATATATCTTTATGTTTCCCAATAAGTATATTAGAAAAAATCTTTTCCACCCCTCTATGGATCCTAGACGTTCCTAACATTTATTCTAGACAAGAGACCTAGAGATTTCTAACATTAATTAGTGATTCCGGGCGCGTCAACTGCTAATGTCATTAGTCCCGTCAGTGTAGTGCATATTTTTATAACTGGAAGTGGCAGTGGCCTTCCCCCGCTGGATGGTGAGATCCGCGGTCACCTACATCGGCTTGTCGGGATTTTTCCGAACGAATTATCTCCCACTAGCGGAGCATCGCCCCAGTCAGCACAAGTTCTAAGCTTTCGACGGGTCTCCCGGCTTCTATGGTAGAGTAAGGCAAGTGTGTGTGAGTGTAAGGGGTGAGAAGACAAGAACGAGGAAGGGAAGATCGCGCGCGGTCCGTGGACCTTCGTTGGGGTTCTGATGCACCATTCACCTGGTGTTGATCAGAGAAACCTCGAAAAACTACCGATCAGAGCAGCCGGCCGCTAGAATTCTCCTGCAGCGGATGAATTCGACCTAACTTTCTAGCTGGTGTCGAAAATTCGTTAACCGTCGGGACTCAAACCCCAGCGCCTCCCAGTCAGAGGAACTGCAGAGACATCTGTCGATGCCCTGGGTCTCCTTTGCCGGTCAAATTCTCATTGTGGCAGATATCACTATTCGATTAGTCGTAGCTCGTTATTCGCAATGTCCCCACCATCAAATAACGTTACCAACACAGCGTTGCGCCTGCGCAAGCGAAGTAGCTCTGCACATGCGCAGTGAGCGGCTAACGAGCTTTAGATTGCGGGTGCGCCCCTCGGGCACATCGCCGGCGGATGCGCAGCGGTTGTCGGTCACCAGCCCTCCCCCCCTCCAGCGAGTCATCGGTCTGTAGCGGACTCCACCCGCACCATTTCCCGTCAATTCGCACGGGCACAAGCACTGGTTTTATTTATAATTCTTGGCTGTCCGGGATGAGCCGGTCTCTGTGGATGGAGCTGACGTTTCGTCCATCTTGTGGCCTTCTTCAGTGCTATACTGCTGCATAGCTTTGAAGAAGCTATTCAGCAGTATAGCTCTCACTATATTCTCAGGGCTCTATTATACTCTCAGAGCTATACTGCTGCATAGCTTCTTCATAGTTATGCAGCAGTATAGCACTGAAGAAGGCCGCAACATGGGCGAAACGTCAGCTTCATCGACTGCGACGCGGTTCATCCCGGACAGCCAATAATTATATGACTCCGGCCGTTGAAGCCTACAAATCCACAGTTCTTACTTAATCGTATACGTGGTATCCTTACCCAGTAATCAAATAACCTGAGTCCGGCCGTTCACCAATCTCGGGTTAGACCCTTTCCGATCCACCAATGAAGACAAATGAAGCGTCATTCAACGCATCTCGGTCTCCTAGTGGGAGAATGATCATTGGTTTGCGGATACATGCAAAAGATTCTAAGGGCGGTATTCATATTCGGCACTTATACGATAAGTCAACGCTTAAGTAATAAGGATTTACTTAAAATAAGTGGACCCTTATGAGAGTTTCGTAATCATAGACCCCACTTATTCGAGAGTCGGACTCAGGCAATATTTCGCCACATAATATTTGACAACATTGCTTAATTGGTTATTAGTAAAGATTGGAAAAATATGTAGTGTGAAACGTCAAAATATACACATAAATATGTAACGAAAATAGTAAGAATATGTTATAAATATGTAAAATCGGATATTTTATGTTGTATTAAAATTCACTTATTATGAAACACATTTATATAATACAAAATTATATTTATAAAAGGTATCTAAACAAATTTTAAAAACAATACAATCGTCTTGAAAATCATTTCGAGAGCACAAGTTCATGCATGCACTTTGCACCTTACAAGCTTACAAGTAAATAGAAAGACAGACAGAAAAAAATCAATAGAGAAACATCAATCAAGTGTCAACAGAAAAGAAATTATAAATTTCATTTCTTCGCTTCGATCCGTTAAGTCGTGTGCGGATAATAGCTTTTGGTAGAATTCTTCCGATTTTGCGTGATTAGTAAGTGTATTTACTGGCGTACGATTTTGTACAACATTTGAAGGGAATTTTATGAAATTTTTTATATTTCTTCCACTTCAGATACTTCAGTAATACGTCTACAAACTAAGATCTGACTTATTCTATAGAGATCTGCACATACCATCTGAAAAAATAATAAAATTAAAAAAAATTCATATCATGCATTATAACCGTCATTGTACACTAATCTATGAAACACGATCCTCGTAGAATAACCTACAAAATACGGCCTGGTAGAATTCAATTGATATCAATAAATTACATAACTGAAATGATGTTGCATCAAATCTGAGTGCTTGTAGCTTATTTAGGAGTGATGGTATTTGTTATCCTTTATTAGTTAAGCTCACATTGTTAGAGCCCAACAGAAGCACTAATGTTTACAGTCGCATCCGTTTCAAAGCAATATCTATTCTTAAATTCTTGTATGCATTTCTAAAGGATTTCCCATGTTTCGCAAATATTGTTTTGGAATACGATCTTCCGTATTGATTTCAATAATTCCAAAAAATCAAAAAATCATTGATGCTATACGCGTTGAAAAATAAGGGTCGACATAATGGTACAGATAAGCTCACTTACAGGAATAAGTGAATGCTTAATCAAACACTTAAGTGACGACTACGAATTGAAAATACGAATAAGTAAACACTTAAGTTTGCCTCAAAAATAAGTATTGGTTGTGAATACGAACATAAGAGACTTATCTTACACATATTTATGCACATGAACACACATGTTTTTGTTTTTTAAACAACTGAAATGCATTTTGGGTAACTTTACTGCACCTATGTCAGTGATTAATAACTCGTGCGTTTCCTCTCGACAAGACAAAAGCACAATTTGTAATTCCTTTTAGTATTTTTTGGAAGAATGTCAAAAGAGAGTGTTTGATGATTTTAATGCACTCATGAGTACATTGGTGACAAGCTGTGGATTACTGTATTGTCTTTCTGGCATTTACATGAATCGTTCCGACTTGTTCAAACAGATTGACAATAATTGAACATAAGTTTCAACTGAAACAAAAAATTAAAAAAGTATTTTAGTCGATATGATTTCATGTAAATTTCTACGCCAGAAAATGGACGAGCCGCGCAAGTCTAATATGTTTAAAATTATTTTTTATTATCAACTATCAAATCACAAATAAAACCTTTTGAGATAAAAGCACCCGCCGGAGGCGCCACGTTAAACTAGTGGAGACTGTATTGTAAATGATCCCAAAGCCGCTAGGTGAAACCTAGTAGTAGCCATCAATGCGATCCCTTCTTAGATGAATCTTTCCGTAGTTAGTGTGAAAAATGCGCCGACGCCGGGATTCATCGCTGAGAAATCGCATCCTCTCTAATCCACCATCAGGTGTTCGCTCGTTTTTTTCCGCGATGCTTCACACGCAACGGTAACAACGAAGACAATTATTTTGAATGGAAAGACCTTTCATTTATTAAAATATCGTGATTCTAAAAATTATTTCCTTTCTTTTAAAATTATTCTTTGATTATAATCTATATATTTAAAAATCTTTAGAAACTTTTATACTAACATGTTTGTTGAATAATTATGATCATTTATTATATTGTACATATTAAATATTTGTTGGGAATTTAAACGGCCCTATGTCACCCCTCCCCCTGTAGGTACTACGGTTTTAGCATTAATATAAAAGTCCATTCACCGTACTTTCTTGATCGGGATATTATAATTACTTTCCACCGACGACCAAATTTATGGAATACGACTCATTAAACATCTCTCATGAGACAATTCATTTGTTAATGTGCACATGTGTAGATACACATTAGACAGTAGGGATGTACATGTGTGGATATACGCATGTGGAGAAATGCATTAGACATACAAATGTGTAGACACATTTGGGGGTAATATGACACATTAAAAATCTCTCATGAGATCATTCATTTTGGTAATGTACGCAAGTGCACAAGTATAAATAAGTATAAATGTTTAAGCCATTCATGAAGAGGATCCTGCGACACACGATAACCCTTGCAGATCCTGGGTCGCGCTATTGATTAGTGGGTGCTATTCGTGTTCCAATAGTTTTCCGTAACGAGTCTGAAATTAGTAAATACCTAGTTCTTGATAATGCAAATTGTTTCAAACCAGAAGTTTGCATTTACTCCTGAAAAAATAACAATGTGAAAAAGCAAATAGTGTGATAATTAATAACTAACGAGTTTTTAATGAGATTTTAATTGGTCGCTGCGTGATATTATATCTTTTGTATTACGGTCCATAATTTATAAAACTAGATACGTTTTCAACATTTTTCGTTCACCTTGGTAAAATAATCAATGGATACTTCAAATAACGCTTCGAATTTTTAAAATAAATTCTGTTTATTCAAAAGGAGAGTGTACTGATGTTTACTTCGCGGTCCAACTACACGAAATTCTTCAATCCAGCTTTTACAATCTAAAAGTGAAATTCCGTCTTACACATTTAACTTATTACTATATGCAGTTTTTCTACGTAAACGTCGAAGATAAGTGATAAGGGCCACAGTCTGAATTTCTGTTTAAAGTTAATATAATTTATAAAATCATTTTTTCTCATAAAACGGCTCGAAATTATTTTCTAACATTTTTTCCATAGTAAGAACAAAGGAACCTTAAAAAATGTCGCAGATCATTTTCCTTTGACTCAAAAAGGGAAAAGTAAAAAATAATGCGAGAAAGTATTTCTTTTCTTTACGAAGTTCTTTCATTCTTCGTGTCACGTTCCGTCGTCTTTTTGGCATTTGCTTTCTCGAAGAGACTGCACCTTCGTGTCTGGGATACCGAAATTAGCTTTCTCCTGAATTATTGCACAGTTTCTTTCGCAAAGAGAAGCGGGGACTTTTCGCCTCCTATCTTTGTCAGTCTTGTGAAACGATTGCAGCAGACGGCGATCGAGTCGAGTTTTCAACGCGGGCGTAGGAAACTAATGAGAGAGGGATTTGTGTTCGTACAGATTGCATCAGAGAACCATGAATTCGGACGAATTCTACTTTCCAGTCTCTGTGATAAACGTTAAGATTTTCCACGTAAAAAGGTTGTATCTTGCAAAATACTTTTGAACACCAAAACCGAATATTCATTTCGAGTGCTAGGTAATGGGAAAAATAACATTGTCGGTTACGGTTTTGCTGTTGCAATTGAAATTGTTTTTAACGGTTTCGGTCTGATGCTTTGCTATAAATACATCCCATCCATTTCATCTCTTTTACAGTGAGCGTCACACTCTTCAAAATGCCATTCCACACATGAACGCTACTCGATTCACGATGGTGGCGGGTTTTCGACAGCAGCTACGTAGGTAGGTCGAATTCAATCACTGTCGAGGGGAGACTGGTGGTCGAGTGCTCTGATCGGTAGTTTCCCTTGGTTATTCCTTTTAATACGACGCGAATGCCGGAACAGTGACCTACCAAAGTGGTCACTGATCGCGCGAGATCTTTCCCCTTCTCATTCTTGTCGCCCTCTTTCCTTTCACCTCTCTCTCTCTCTCTCTCTCTCTCTCTCTCTCTCTCTCTCTCTCTTCATCCAATGCATTCGCGCCACACTCTCTGTAGACACAAGTGAACGAGCTATTTCTGAACGCTCTGGCATATTGTAGAATTACGTAATTTAATTCTAATTATAATCTCTTTAATCTACTTTTGGATGTACGTAGATTGGGGCGTAATCAGTTGTGTTGCTGGTCTATATAAATAAATAAATAAAATCAATCTTTGAAACAGTAGCAAACAGTCTCGTGAAATAAACAGTCCGTAATCTTCCATATGGATCGTAGTGTGAGTGAAGTGTTAGATAAACACGTGTGTCATCTAGAGTGACCTCTGATCTCCGAGTTAGAGTTAATCACCCTGACCACACCACGTGCATCACAAGTAAAACCAAGAAGAAATCGTAACACACTCCCACACAGTCACGAAGTCGCGTTAAACCTTCTGCATGACCTAAGCAAGCCCACTGAACCAGCAAATCCCCTTAACACTTTCTCCTTGAATCCCATTACCACCCGCTCCTCAACCGCCGCATCAGCGCCGCTAACTGGGATAACGACACCGTGCAAACACCACGTTAATCGCGCTAACGCCCCCGTTGCGCCAGACCGTCAGCGGACTTGGCGGGAGCGGTGGACTTGGCCGGCGCGGGAGTTAGTAGGCGGACGTGGACCCTTCCGCCGGGCGTCCAATGGCGCTGGAGGAGCCCAATTGCTATCAGCGCTTGTTGCCGGCGGCGACGCTGGACCCGGGCGGAGGCGACGGCGACGACGCTGGCGTCGCGACGCTCCAGCAGCGACAGGCGGGCGGCGCGGACCATCTGGTGGAGAGCGCAGCCGGCAGCATGAAGGTGACGTCTGTGATTACGTACCGCTACGGTTTTGGCCGGAGCAGGTAGGTGCGGAAGTCTCGTACTCCTTGCGTCTTACATTACTTTTTCGTTACATCGTTAGAATCATCTATTTCATACTAGCTGACCCAGTGAACTCTGTTCCGCCTTAACAGAGAACTCCGTTCTGCCCAAACATACGAAAACGCGTGAAAACGTGCGAAAACCCTCGAAAAGGTGCGAAAACGTGCGAAATCACGCGAAAACGTGCGAAACCGTGCAAAAACGTGCGTTCTCAAACAGGAACGCTGTCGAACGGGATAAACAGTATCCTATGTCCGTCTCCTGGCTCTAAGCTTCCTGCTCACCAATTTTCAGCCAAATCGGTACAGCCGTTCTTGAGTTATAAATAGTGTAACTAACACGACTTTCTTTTATATATAGAGATTTTTTTCCTTCTAATTTTCGTTGTCGTTTTTTACGTCGATTTTTGTTTTCGTTATTTTTCTTTTCCTTCTTGTTATTTTCCTTTTTCGCAATCTACTTCTTCATGTTCATATTTTCCGGAGAGCTCAGGCGTCAACCCAATTTTCCAATTCCTATTTTCTTTAATGTGGCGGAGAGCTTGGCCGGCAACATGAAGGTGTCATCCGTGAAAACTTACCGCTATGGTTTCGACCGGAGCAGGTAGGTGTGGTGGTGTTGTACTCCTTGCTTCGTAGGCTACTTCTTTTCGTTTCATCTTTAGATCCTTCTTGTACTTAATAATCTTTTCCATCTAATTTTCGTTGTCCTTTTTTGCGTCGTTCTTCCACTTCTCATTCTTTTTGTTTTTGTTATTTTTCATTTCTTTCTTTTCCTTTTCCGAATTCTACTTCTTCTTCTTCTTCTTCTTCAAGTTTCCAAGAGAGCTCAGTCGACAACCAAAATTTCCAATTCTAATTTTCTTCAATTTGACGGAGAGCTCGGCCGGGGACATGAAGGTGATTTCGTACCGCTACTGTTACGGCCGGAGTAGGTCGGTACGGCACTTTTGTACTCCTTGTGACTTATACTACTTTTTCGTTCCATATTTTCCTTCATAATCTTTCCGTTCTTCACGTTTTATTACTAATTTTCGGTGTCCTTGATTGCGTCCTCGCACTTCTTGTTCTTTCCTTTTTCCGCGTTCTTATTTGTTCTTATTCTATTTCTTCAATTTTTTCGACTCACATTCGTTATTCGTGTTTTGTTGTTTCTTTCTATTCTATAAACTTTTTTCTCTCATCTTACTCCTTTTTCTGGTTTCTTCCTGCTGTCTTTCTGTTATTTCGTCTTGTTCTTTCTTTCTTCTGACATTTCTATCCTCCTCTGCTTTTTCTTTTATCAAGACATCCTGTTTCTCCCCACGCTTTAAAAATGTCGGTGATGTTGAGAGCCAACTCTCTGTTCGTTTCTTCTTGGTCTACGACAATCAATATTTTTCTTCTTGTCCTTCTTCTTCTTTTGCAAGGCTTAGGAGTGAATGACTCTTTCTGAGACCCAGAACCGTTCTGGCCACCTCATTCTAGGTCTGCCCATTTCTCTGAAGCCCTATAGGTTTATATAAGAGAGCTAACTTTGGCACCCTATTTGGCTCCGTTCTGTTTACATGATGCAGTCATTTCTGATGGTGTTTTTAATGTCATGTCCCACACTATCAATATTTTTCGCTTGTAGATTTATACTTTTATCTGGACTGGTGTTTTAATTTCATGCTATTCGCAAATTTCTCACAAATTGTGTTGAATCTGTTACTATGCTTCCAATACTAATGTATTGGTTCTCTATTCAATCTTGTTTTCCTGTTAGTTTGAAGTGTATTCTCATTTCTATTTTTATTTATTGGGAAGAACGCCTTCCTTACGACTGAAGCGAATTTTAAAAAAATATTGTTTTAAAAGAATTATCTCTTTTTTATTTCTCATGTTGTTTTGGCTCGCCATTATAGGTTCAGCTGAAACAGTTAGAAAGTTAGAAACGGAGCTGGGCTACACATTTTGTACTTTTTTAAAATTATTATTTGTTTTCACTGTCAATATTTATCACATGGGAAGCTTCATCTGCATTATTGAAATAGACTACAGAAAGGAAAACCTTTTCGATATGTAAACAACTTTGTTTTATTAGAATTAGTGGCGAAGTTTTTTTTCTTCTGCATTATGATCTTAATTTTCCCATCTGTGTTCACGTAACATGTTTGGGCGTGGAATAGATGGATAATTTTAATAACCAACAGTGGAGACATTTTTATGATAGATTCGACGAGCGTCGATTATATATCGCTATCAAATTAGGCAATGTTCTCTAACATTTTTCGAGTACGGGGCGAGTTATTTAACTAGGAAGAGGATTGATTGATTAGTGATTCTGGGCGCGTCAATTGCTAATGTCATGAGTGCCGTAAGTGTAGTACTTGCTTTTTTTTCGAGAGGTGGCGGTGATCTTTCCTTGCTTGATGGTGAGGTTTGGCACCGATCTCACGTCGGTTAGCGGGATTTTCCCCAACCAGCTATCTCCCTGCACTATTGGTGCACCGCCTCAGCCGGGACTAGCCTTAAGCTCCCGATGTGTGTGGTCTCCCCGCACGTGTGGTGGTGTAGTGCTTGAAAGTGTGTTTAAGTAAGGTGTGAGGATAGGACAAGGGATAAGAAAAAATATCTCGCGCGGTCCCTGGCCCAAGCTATCTATCTAGTGTCGAAAATTCTGTCCCCGTCGGAACTCCGTTATATCAGTTGCCCTGAATCACCTAACCCGGTAAGTAGGAAGACGGTGCGGTTCGCAAGTTCTAAGCTCTCAACGTGTGTGGTCTCTCAGTACGTGTGGTTTTGTAGTGTATGAAAGTGTAAGTGTGTTTAAGTAAGGTGCATGAATCAACTAAAAAATCAGTAAAATAATTTCTCGATTTGGAATGTTTATTAGCAACAGAAGTATAATATGAAAATTTTTTGTGTAAACGCATCTGTCCTGTAAACATCAAACATTCGTCTTTTAGTATTTATCGATTTTTTGTGTTTACAGAATATAAAAAAGGGGGGGTTGTTTTACTAGGTGTGTCTATATCCATAGGGAGGAAGGAGGGCGGAACCTACCCGCGGGCAATAGGTTAAAGAACTCTGAAGTAAGGTATCAAGTGCGAGTTCCATGTACATGCTAACTCCAAAACATGGATTAACGTAAGCACCGGGCCAAGTGATAATTTAGGAGCAGACTCGTGACAGCCGGCGGTGCTTCACAGTCAGTTGAGTAGGCTCTGAGTTACCCACTGACTCCCGACGGAGGCAAATATTTGACACCAGGCCCAATATCTGGAGCGAATTTAACCATTGTGTGAAGGAGAATTCTAACGGTCGGCTGCTCTGATCCGTTGTTTCTTCGATCAATAGGAGGCGATCACCGGAGCAATATCAAGCCATGGATCATCCGCGCGATCTTCCCTTCCTCATCCTTTACCTACCTCCCCCCTCACACCTACACATTTCCACATACGAATACATGCACTGGAATAACACCCTTGTCGGGAGATCATTTGGGAACCTAGTACTTGTTTAAGCCGAGGCGGCGCCCCAATTGGAAGAGGGGGAACCCGCAAACCGACGTATGGGACGTCGCCGGTTATTTTGTTCCAATGGGGGTGGAATACCGCTGCCTGTCGGGATATAACATTCACTACACTTGCGGGACTCATGAGCTCAGGAGTTGGCGAGTCAGGAATGTACAATTACTCTTTTATTTACTACTCACTCACTCGCTCACTTGGTTACAGTACTCACCTCAACCCGGACCGCGTTGTGCCGCGTGAAGCGTCAACAGGCATTATATGTTCGTTGTACGCGCGCGACTTCCAGATGGCGCTGTTTACATGCCGAGGCGTGACCGCGGCGGGGACGTAAGGAAGAAGTTTACGGCTTCTCCAAACGACCGGGCGGAAGCCAGCGACATTTTTGCGGGGCGATGCGATGACGTCATGGAGAGGCGGAACTCGCCAAAAACTGCCGGGTGCGGTTGCGGAGGGAGGGAGGGGGTGGCGAGGCGGGGCAGGGAGTGTTTCTTTGGCACGCGGCGGCGCACATGCGGCAGAAGGAATGTGGCGGCGCACGCGTGACCAGCGCAGGGGTGAACGCCACGCGCAGAAGCACGCGCGCACGCAGGGATTGGGGAGGAGAGTGGGAAAGAAAGAAAGATAGACAGAGGCTGACACAGAGCGACTGAGAAAGAGGGGTACAGGGAGAGAGAGCGAGCGAGAGAGAGTGAGAGAGAAAGAGAGAGGGATTTATATATATATATATATATATATATATATATATATAGAGAGAGAGAGAGAGAGAGAGAGAGAGAAAGGGAAAGAGATTGATAGAGAGAGGGGGGAGACAAAACGAAACATAGTTACAGACATTCAGTGTGAAAGACAGAGGGAAACAGAGAAAGAGAAAGACAAACAGAGGGACACAAGACGAGTGAGAGAGATATGTAGAGACTGAAACAAAGACATAGAGACACGAAGGTACAGAAATTGAGGTATGAAATATAAGGGAGAAATATCTACTTGCCTGTCCGCCGCGTCCTAGGTACAGATTCGGCCATCATGCTACAACCTTCCTCAGGACAAAATGCTTCGAGGAAAGTTGCCACATGATAGCAGAAACGTTGGCTGTCTGTTCCTAGGGCAGTGAAGTAGATACTGACTCCAGCCGCGAAAGCCAACGGTTCCGTAAAGAGAAAAGAAAAAAAGAGATAAAATGAGAACGTGTGAGGGAGAAGAGAAGGGAATAGCAATTTAAGAGGAGATGATCAAAAGGTACTACGCGAAGAAAAGGGGGAATTGTGTGGGAAAAGGAAACAGGATGAAAAGTATAAAATAATATGAATGGACTAAAGCCATTTAAAGAATGAATTGTATCTTGTTCTTTGTCTATTATTGCAAAGAATCGTCGTATTTGCAGCAGTAGCAGCTGTTCTAAATGTGACAGCAGTTTCAACGAACGTAAACATTAATTTAAATTCAAAAAACATAAACCCCAGAACTGAAGATAAGATAAGAGAAAGATTTACTTGAACGCAAACGTAACCTAACTTGATCTCTTTACTAATGTAACTGTTGACTTTGCAAGTCCTTCGCGCGCGTGCGTAAAAGCACATGATATTATCTTTTTGCCGCAGCTCTTCGAACTACTTCTTACCGCTTCATCATTAAACAATGCAGTAACGCGCAAGGAAAACGTGTCAGTATATTCAACGATTTACGTGATACATTCGGTATCGCAAACTGCTTGCACGGAATCTCAAGATTTCGATTTCCTCCGCGAGGTAATATTTTTCCTAACTCTTGTTCTTTAGAAATACGAAAAACATACCATCACACGATGGGAATTTTTGGGGCCTATTGCTATTGGAGGGGAACCCACAGAAACTTGCATAATATGTTGATATGACTAACACAAACGCAGCAACGTAGAAAAGAAGCTTATGGTATTACTATTATTAAAATATTATGGTAATTATAAAGCTTATGGAATTAACGATCAGTAGAAAACAATATATCAATAAATTATAATAATTAAATTAGTTCAAGAATCTGTCACCTCTATAGGGGTTTGGGCCCTGGTCTCCTGGTTTACGCCCAGTTGCTCCAACCACTAAGCTACCAAGGCGACCAATTAAAGCAATATTGCATTAATTTTAATATTAATGTGAGATTTTTTAAATACTAAATATTTGATCTCAAGTTTAGAAGGGGAATGGTCAACATAAGTGTCAAGCCACAATCCCTTCACATTTTTTCTTTATCTTCTTACCATATTTGTAAACATATTTTTAATCTTCTCTTAAAAACTAATGCAATGTAAGTTATATATATGAAGTCAGAAGAGAATATTTGTTTACCCCATTTTGTGGAAACATACTTCGACCATTATTTGAAAATTAAATGAGAGGTTTCGTTTCCAGCTTTTTGGTAAATATAGTAGGAAAGCTGCCATGTAAAGAGATTTCTGAAGCTAACTTTTCATGAACACACATTTATTACAATATAAAAAGTTAAGAAACAATCTTGCTTTTTGTACGACAAATTTCTAATGTATTGATCAAGAATATCGAGAATTCACTATTCCAAAGATTGGAGGCATAGACTTTGATCAATTGGATTTTCTAAGATTGTTGCCAACGATAGTTTAACACAATAACAGGGAATGATCATGCACTAAAATTTGAAAACTGAAATTAAGTATTTCGCGTCTCCCGTTAATTCACCGTCATTATTATAAATCATAGTACATTTAAAATTTTCAAGAAATATATATACAAAAGATCTTACAAATCGAGTCAATTTGTGAACATCTGTGACGCAATGTGATGACGTCAAGCACAATTTTCCTGTACGTTCTGCAACATCCTTATTCGTGGTTTACAAATTGCAGCAGCTGTCCTGTTCACGACAAACAAATTTCGAAGTATATTGGATGTTTGAGGTCATTATCTCAAATTAGCATGCTTAAAGCCGTTGATGTTTGCTGTTAGATCGACGACTGGTTCCTTTTTCAATTTTAAGCAGGTTATTGTGTACTTTTGCTGACAAGTGTTAAAAGAGTTTCGTTCATGCTGCAGCCGAAGATGTTGCCAGGCAATATAAATCATTACCTAATCTCAATACGTTTCCTCTTAACGTTTGCTATATTCACGATGCTTTACCCGGGAACATCCTCAAGGTATAGTGCGAAACGTATCAACAGAAGACCTGCTGTCACAGCTGTAGCAGAGAAAGGAAACTAATTTCACGATCGGTTGAAGAAGAAGAAAGGTAATTTCGAAGTTATTCAAAGAAGAAAACAATTTTGAAGCTTGGAGCAAAAGGAGAGAATAAAGCTAGTAGACAAGTGATAATATTTTTGTGAATCCAATATCACTCGTGTGTTTGTTTTATTTCCGGAAGATATTATGGATATAAAAGAACGAAACAAGGAAACTTCTCCTTTAGAGATTTTGCGTCTTCTGAAGCGTTCAATCCTTTTCATTAGGAACAAATCTTTGGATTGGAACGATGTTGCAATTTCATTTTCTTTTATCGTGAAAGAAATTTCTTAATGAAACTGAGAAATTTTACAGCTTAGGTATCTGGGGATGCAGTTGTTCGAAATATATTTTAACACTGGCGACCTGTGTTCTTAGGGTCTGCGTTCCTTTGTGTTTATATTGACATATCGATGATTTGCAAATGAATATTGTTATCTGAGGCCACTTCGCAAATATTTACAATTTTTTACAAGGTACTCGCTAATATTGTAACTGCTCTGAACTTTTGTTCTATTTCACTTTCGGCTATATAACATTAATCAATAAAACAACAACATGCATTGCGCCATTATTTATTTACTAAAGATTTGAATACTTCACAAATGTACTAAATAGTGTTTACTTTTAGACCTCATGATGCATTCATTTGTTTCTCAATGTAATTATTCAATCCCATGGAACACTTCACTGGACCAGTAAAATCGTATGATGTGCTGTCAAGTAGAAATACGTAGTTTTCTAGACTAGGCACGATATGCTGACGAACAGTGTCTCATATTATGGCAGTCGACTTGGCAGCTTTTACAAGTCAGCGAAATGATGACTGCGTACCTGCAGCCTTGAGGGCTTCAGATGAAATGCGTAGTAATTTATTACTTGGCATTCTTCTGTTTACGTTCTTGTTCTTTCTTGATCACGACGAATGTGTGCTTTGGGGTCGAATATGAGTTTCTGCAAACGAATAGATTCTTTGAAAAGCGAAGTCTAAAGAGAGTATTGAATCTTGCGAAATAGGACAGAATCGGCTCTTTGGCGTGAGTGAATTAAAAATGCAAGTACTTTGCACTTTTGCAACCGTCAATCTAAATGTCACAAAGAATAATTGAAGGACTTGAAGCAGTAGCTCCCTCCCGCTATTTGTTCATGTAAATATCTCTATTTGTATGAAAGTGTGGTTTATCTTGTTACTATACAATGTGTTGTTCATATTTATGAAGAGCTTCGGTGAGCAGTGAGCGAACATTTTGTGAGTTCGGCAAGCAAGATGAGAGACACACAAAAATAAAGTTATTATTAACATATAAGGCTAGCGAAAGACTGGCAGCAGCTTATCTTGCTATTGCCTCACACCCTTCGGTTACGTGTGGGACAGCTGACAACGGCGCGCCGATTTCAAAAACCGTGTTGATGATAAGGTGGGCATCAAGCTACGCCACTGAACTAGGGAAGCGGCATCGATGTCGATGGTTTCAAAACATTCATTTTTCTGTAGAAATATCGATATTTTAAACATCGATATATACAAGCCGATGTATTATTAACTTCGTGGTTTTACGTTTTCGATTGACTGATTGGTGACTCCGGGCGCGTCATCCGCTAAGGGCATTGTCACATAAGTGTATTCCCGTAAGTGAAGTGTATGTTTTATCGCGGGAGAGGTAGCGGTGATCTTCACATACTGGATGGCGAGATCCGGGTCCGACCTACCGTGGGCTTGTGAGGATCTTTCCCAACCAGATATCTCCCACCACCGTGGCACCGCCCCAGCCGGGACAAGCTCTTAGCATCCGACTGGTGTGAACAAGTGTGATAGTCCATGAGAATGTTCGTGTGAGAAAGTTGGGGTGAGGGCACAGCAAGGAAGAGGAAGACAAGATCGCGCGCCGTGGCCCGTTTGTTAAAGTATTGCTCGGGCATTCGCCTGGTGTTGATCGGAGAAACCATGGAAAACTACCATTCAGAGCAGCCGGCCTATCGAATTCTGCTCCAGTCAGCGCCTGAATTCTGTCTAGCTGACAAGCCAGTGTCGGAATACCTGCCGTCGGCGGAACTCGAGCCTAGGACCTCCCGGTCAGAGGTACTGCAGTGACATCATTTGATGCCCTGAGCCACCTTTGTCCATTTTACGTTTTCGATGTTTTGATTGTGAATGAAAACTTTGATCGTGAACGAATGAAATCATGATTTAAAAACATGGAATCATGATTTAAAAACATGGATTTTGGTCGATATATTATTAACATCGATGATTTAATTTTCAATATGGATGTTTTGATATAAATGCCGCAACTGTAACCTGGACACGCAGCCATAGCATCGCCACGTGCCGCCCGCCGTCTCCTTGGGCTGCTCCGGCCGCCTCTTAAAGCAATCGATGTCGTTGCGTGTTGAAGAGGCGGACGGGGCCGCGGCGACCACTAAAGACCCCGCAGGCACCGCGTCGCGCGCCCGCTAAATTAAGTTGGATGCAAATGAGAGGAGCCTTATCCGCCTTTTGAAAGAGCGGCGGAAGGCGCGCTGTGAGAATTGGTTTTGTCGCCATTCGCGGAACTGCGCGTCGACAATGGGGAGGCGAAATGCGGGTAGTCTCTGGGGAGGGTGCGGTTTGAGTGCACTGGAGGAGTGTTTCTCAATAGAAAACTTATCTCTCGTATTCCAGAGTCTTGGAAAACCCTTAGACGGGAAGAGGTGTGCGTCTTCTCGATTGATTGATTACTGATTCCGGGCGCGTCACCTTCTAAGGTCATTAGTCCTCCGTAAGTGTAGTGCATGTTTTTCATCGGGAGGTGGCAGTGATCTTCCCCCACTAGATGGCAAGATCCGGCACTGACCTACCGTCGATTAGCGGGTTTTCCCTAACCAGTTATCTCCTACCCGCGGGGCACCGCCCCAGCCAGGACAAGTTCTAAGACCCCAACCGGTCTTCCTGGATGCGAGGTAGTGTAGTGCATATTAGTGTAAGGGTGTGTGGAAGGGGGGAGGATAGGACAAGGAAGAGGAAAGACGCGTGCGGTCCGTTTGTTAGGGTACTGCTCCGGCATTCGCCTGGTGTTGATCGGAGAAACCACGGAAAACACGATCTAGAGCAGCCGGTCGGTAGTATTCTCCTCCGGACAGCGAATGAATTCGACCTAGCTGAAAAGCTAGTGTCGAAAATCCGCAGCCGCCGTCGGGACTCGATCCTAGGACCTCCCGGTCTGAGGCACTGTGACATCAGTTGATGCACTGAGCCACTCCTCCCTGTACGTCTTCTCGACACGATGCGCATCTGCATAGGTCAGACATTTGAAGGAATGACATATGATGTCTTGGAGATCTTGTCGTTCACTGAGTCTTGCAAAGTATACAGTTTTGTACAGTGAACCACTGTATCAAATACAGGATGTCCGGGGAGGAAACGTCGAAAATTGGAAAATAAGCTCTTAAGACAATTTTAAGCGTATTTTGTGTAATAAACTACTTGGATGTTCTGAATGGCTGAGCCGCAATAAGCACTCCAAAATAGATTTGAATAAACAGTTTCTGGGCAAAAATTTGCAAATTTTCAGAGGCATAAAATTCCTCCAGAAACATGTAAATTGTTTATTATTTACGAAAGAAATGAATTTATTTGTTGAGAAAGAAAAATCAACCCAGAAATAAAAAAAGCACCCAATTTACACAATTCGACCGCTTTTTATTTTTTGATTATTTTTTCTTTCTGAGCAAATATATTCATTTCTGTTGTACATATTAAGTGTGGTGTATTTATTATATGTTGTATTATGAGTAAGTTCTGTTGTGCATATTATATGTTTTAGAAGAGGTGCTAAGCTTCTGCAATGCAAATTTTTGCCTATAAAGCATTTTTTCAAACTAACTTTTGAGTTCTTATTGCGGCTCAATCATTAAGAATATTCAAGTAGTTTATTAGACAAAATATTCTTAAAATTGTTTTAAGAGCTTATTTTCGACGTTTTCTCCCCGCGCAACCTATACGATTCAAACGCTTTTACGCTTCTGCGCTTGCGCGAACTTTTACGATTGCGTTATATCAAAAACTAATACTTCCTCAGAATTATCGGGTGTAATCACGTGACTTGTAGAATTATCGGGTGTAATCACGTGACTTGTACCGTGAAGGATACAAGTTACGCCATCACGATAAATGGAAGTTTTAAGCCTCTGTACACGCACGAGCTCTTACCTTAGCGTTGCATAAGAAAACGATACTCCACCAGAATTATTGAGTGCAATCATTTTTATCGTGAACAATACAAGTTACGTCATCCCAATAAATGTCATTTATTCCCAACTCTAGCTGTGCTGCTAATTCTATGTTCCCATGATGCAACATCAATAGCATCTTGCGGATCAAGAGGATGCGACATTACGGAAATTTAGTGTTAGCATCACACACAGCCTTCACAGTTCGGAACTACGTCCATTATTGCAAGTTTTTCAAGAAAATGTTGCACAAAGTGCTTTTAACGCTTCAAATGATGCATGCCACGTGCCTGCCTCTAACGTACACCATATTCTTTCACGACACGATGTGCAAAATCTCCCTAATCTTTGCTCTAGTCGTAGAATTGTGGTAGGTTTGGTTCTTCGGTAATTCTTCTTTATCCGTTTAATGATCATAATTCATTGAAATATAGGGATAACCTGACAGAGTATATGAGTTTATTACTCTGTGGCACACCCTATCCTTACATCTCACCCGTGATAAATCGTTCGCAGACACTTGCGCTTTATTGTTCCGTGTGTTGTATTGCCACACGCGAGTGCTGTTGCTACGGGCTTGCTGTGCTCCTGTGGTGTTCGTGACGGAGCAAAGCCCAACGTGTTTGAAATTCCTTTCCTCGGGCATGAATGCGAGAGCAATGCACGCGGCAGGTATTCGATAATGTTCATCTAGAAAATGTTAGTTTCAAGTGAGCGAAGAATTATAAAAATTGGCAAAGTGTGTTCTCTTACCTTAAAACACCATTATGTAAATAAGAATTACTATATTGAGCTTTTTCTGTCTTGTTTCCGTGGAGGAAACTTACGTTTACACTCTTATAATTGCGTGAAAAATATTTTCAGATGTATGAACGAAGGTATAATCAGACATTTAGAAGAAATAGCATGTATGTAAAGACTTACACAAGGCCCCTAATTCCAATAGTTGTTGGAAATAACGCCCCGACTAGATACCTTCAGATAACTGGAGATGGTCACATAAATAAATATCATTGTTACTTACTTGACATATGAAGAACTTCTACCCTTGCAGTCTCGTTTGCCCTGAAGACGGCAGAAAATCCGTGTACGTCTTCTGGTGAACATTGCACTTGTTTGTCTTCTGATACTGTGTGTCTGATGAAATGTAGATTACCTTAATATAGGAACTTTTTAATTGATGTTTACGAGAACTTTGTATACTAAATATAATTATATTATGGAAACAATTATAACTGCATTTTAATCAACGCCAACATCACGAAAAGGTTAATAATAATAATACCCCTTTTGGATTTAGAATCCATAATCTTTGGTACCGCGCAGCCCGCTTTGCAGTGCAGTTTGTGCAACGTTGATCTCATTTCAATGTTCTTAGTCTCAAAAAAAAATTAACTTTTTCGATTATTCCACTGGAAATCTTGTGAAATTCCATAATGAAGAAATACAGAAAGAATCTTCCACAATGTAGTGAACATTCATCTTCCCAATAGTGGGAGATTATTTCTTTTTATATTCCTTTACTACATGGTGAAAGATTAGTTTTCTATTTCTTTCTATATTTAGTTATTTCGAATTCACTATTCACATGTTTTCAATATACTTACAGAGCTTTGGTTAGTAAATAAATATACATTTCACAGTTGCAACGTACCAGCTACTGTTTTGCTTTTACATGAAAACAGGAAATCAAGAGGCTATTTAGAGAGTTAGTCCCACAGTCAGTGGCATCAAATACAAATGTACATGCCACCTGAAAAAGCAGATTAAAAACATTTGAAAAATTTCAGTACAAAAAATCTTCGGCATAAAATGAGGATTCCTCTAAAACCGTGTTTATGCAGATAAATGATTTTCATCTGATTATTTCATTTTCGTCAATGGTCTAATTATATCATGGTCCCTACGGACCAGAAGCCCCAAAATGCACCACGTGGATCAATGGGCTGTGCACAATGGAGCCAATTCCCCAGCAACCCCACTGCGACGCCACGGGGGGTGTTCAGTTAACTGGTCGTGACGGAGGAGCCTCCCTCCCTCTTCAATAAAAGCAAGTTTTCGTGTAGGATGTTCTCAAAGATCACTAAAGAACCTTATTGCATTGGGACTTCCTAAGCGAGAAATACGAAATGTACAAAACCCATGATTCTTTATCTGAATACAGATCTCGCAATAATTCGTGCTAAGTCAATAATTCTTTATTTTTCTCCTACTCTTTCTTCATCCTCTTCATCGTCGTCTTTGTCTTCTTATTTTCATGTTTTTCTTTTCTTTCAGAAAGAGGTCTTTCTTCTTTGCTTTCGTTTTCTTCTCTTTCGTCTTCTGGTTTCTCCTTTTTCTTCTTACTATTTTTACTCTGCTCTTGCTTCTACTGTTTATTTTAGCCTTTTTCTGATTTCCTTCTCTTTCTTTTTCTCGTCTTCCCTTATTCTTTTTCTACGTATCCACTTCCTGTTTTTTCCCTTCCTGCTGCTGCTCTCAGCTGCCCCAGAAAGTATTGAGTTGATAAATGCGACTTCGCAATTGTAGTGACCGCAGCAACACGAAAGCTTGTAACGCTTAAATGTTAAGCGGGTTGCATCATAAAACTGACAGGCCTCAACCCATTCCTGGTGCTGAGGGTTTTTAATAGGTAGGTTAATCAGTTGGTTATACAATAATTATTAGTTGAATAAATTGTTTCCAAAACATTTATATAGACAGTCAATTTATTTAATACACAATAATAATGATTTTTACATTTCACTTAGTATTTAATGCAAAGCAGTGGCGTGGTAACGTTTCAAAGGTCGATGTGTCTTCATCATCAGGCCTCTACAGTTTGTAGAATATTATCGTTATTATGATGAAAGAAAGAATAAAACCATCAAAATAGTTCTTGATAACATGTTGAGCAGGACAAAATTCCATAAAAGATGAACAGGTTGGGCATTGATGTTATAATACGATATTTGAGTGTCGTTAGTCGCCAACTTGAACGTTCTTACTGCCGAGAAAATACGAACATAAATACCATAACATAAATACCGTATTTATGTTATGGTTACTTTTTAATATTTTTTAAAATTCTTACTTATTTAGCCACATAATATTTAAAATTTATCTTGTAGGGAAATTTCATCATAAGAGTACATTAATTTTTTAGTTATGTCTAAGCATGAACAACATCCAACAGGAACATCTGTTGTTTCCATTGTCTTTCCATCTTTGTTCTATCATCTTGATTGATCTGTTCAGTCAACAGTAAACGATGTTTGCATGATTTCTGGAGTGTTTTCGGGGGCCGGGTACCCGAACAATATGATTTAAAGCAGTTTACATTCAGAAAATTGTAAAACGGAATGAAGGGAAACTGCTTTGAGCACAATGGAAATCGAATGTTGAAAGGGAGAAACCCCTGTTTCAGCAAATAATTATAACTCACGCTTTCTATACCAAAGATATGTAACACCGTTCACTTGAAAAGGATTTGTTAGTTTCATATTTTATAATTTGTTTTTAAACCCTGTATCGCTTTTAAATCGCTTTTAAATCCTACAACGTTCGCTTCACTCGATTGAGTGTCTATATAAACTTTTTTCATTCGCCAAATTTCATAAAAATTCTTTCTTGTGAAAACGTAACTATCTATTGCGTATGCGTTATTTTTGAGAGATTCAACAGAAATAGTGAGAATTTCTGTTTTTTTGAATATTTCTGTATTTGAAGATAAACATCCACGCATGAATATCCATGCTCGAAGGTCATCAGAGAAACTCAACACTATGTGAATGCGGCTTACTTTTTTATTAAAGTTACCTTTAATTAAAAGAGTCGTTTTGTACATCTATAGCACATCAGTTATTTTCAAAAATGGTGATTAAAAACGTAGGGATAAAGTAATTTGCGATAGTTGCGAAACAAGTGATAAAAGTGATATTATTTTTCTCGTAGATTTGCTTCGCTCGTTGCGAAACACGTGATTTTATTTTGCTCGTAGATTTGCTCCATTCCACCTGATGACCTTGTGGCAACCTTTCCTACTCGCAAAATAAAATGCCTCTTTTAACGCTCGAATAAAAAAATAACTATTTTCTCGCCCTGTAAGCTTCATCAAGTCAACAACACAATGAAAGTAGGAAAGACAGTATCCAAATAATATGAAAAAGACTATCAACACATATTCCATAAAGTCCGGAATAACCTGTAGCAAATCAAAATCATCTCACGTGAGAGCAAATGGCGCACAGGACCTGAAAAATTTCGTGAGCAGCTGGCATACATTTCCTTTGGGGTGACGGGGTGCCTTTGGGTGGTAGAGAGCGCTCACGTCATGTGCAGATATGGCGAGCGCCGATGGTAATCGCGTTTTCCGCTAACCTGCGCACGCTCTCTTATCCCTAGTGCCTGCTGAGCTCCCACGCGGCAGCCGAGAGCGCGGGCGCGGGCGAGGGTGTACAAGTGAAGTGGAAGGCGGGAACAGAGGTAGGACAGGTCACAAGCGGTGTGGTATGATGTATAAGGAAGGTATGAGAGTGTGTGGCTCCACGTACGATGGGGAGGGAAAGGAGAAGGAGCAGGGCGGACGTTAAAGAGCGAGGCGGACGAGAAGGAGCGGGGCGGACGAGAAGAAGCGGGGCGGACGGGAAGGAGCGGGGTAGACGGGAAGGAGCGGGGTGGACGGTAAAGAGCGGGACGGACTGGAAGGAGCGGGGCGGACGGGAAGGAGCGGGGCGGACGGGAAGGAGCGGGACGGACGGTAAAGAGCGGGGTGGACGGGAAGGAGCGGGGTGGACGGGAAGGAGCGGGGCAGACGGGTAGGAGCGGGGCGGACGGGAAGGAGCGGGGCGGATGGGAAGGAGCGGGGCGACGTGATTATGCGGGTAAGGCGCGAACGGCGATCGCGAGACGAGAGCGGACGAGAAGAGAAAGGGGACATCCAGAACGAACAGAGAAAAGCAACCGAGATGGAGAGGGGATGGACTCAAAAAGGGACGGGTTGCACGCGTGAGCGAAGTGAGGCGCGAATAGGCGACTGCGGCAGCGGGGCGAGTCAGTGACGAGGCGTGTTGGGGCGCACGTGAAAAGCCGCGCTGCCGGAACGAGCGATAAACCTCCGGTCGGAGCAGTCGATAGCGTGCCGGGTTGGGCACCGTCCGCGCCGCTATCAAAGTCCCCGTCCACGCCCCGCACACTGCACACCGCTCCGTCCCTCCGTCGACGCCCGATGAACGCTTGTCCAAACAAACCCCCTTTCCCCTTGCCCCTCCACTACCTATATTGCTGTTCGAATTCAGCCGCTGTCTGGAGGAGAATTCTAGCGGCCGGCTACTGTGATTGGTAGTTTTCCTTATCAGATCAACACCACGAGAATGCCGGAGCAGTATCCCAACAACGCGCCACGGACTGCGCGCGATCTTTCCTTCCTCTTCCTTGTCCTTTCCTCGTATATACATTACATTTCCTTGCACTACGCTACCACCCATGTCAGGAGAGCAGCCGGGAGCTTAGAGTTTGTCCCGGCTGGAGTGGTGCTCCGCTGGTTGAAAAAAAACATACACTACACCTACGGGTCTAAATTTTCTAGTTGACGCGCCCAGAAACACTTTCTGGGCGTAAACACACAGAGTTTCTGGGCGTAAATGTTACAAACTTCTAGAGCCTGTAGAGAGGTCCTAAATGATCACTTTTTGCACATTTACATCTAATGAGAAATTACGTATAACTGAGTTATTTGCACTTATACGTGGCATTCGCCCCTTATTTTTAGGCAACTCCGTTGCACAGATGTTAGGGAGATTCATGAAATCTCTGCGACTTGTATCAGAATGTGACGATCCTAGCATCCGTTACCAGGAGTTCCCTAAAAATCAGGAGGATATGGCTCAAGTATAAATGGATGTAACTCCGTTATATAGTATTTTCCACTACGTGTATTGGCAAAATATAATCATTTTCGATGTCTCTACATGCTCTAAAAATGAGTCACGTTTATTCTGAGGCATTCTGTATGTAAATATCATGTAAAGAGAGAGATATTTTCTACCAATTGTGTTGCATAATCTAGTTTCTAGCAATTGAACTTGCATAATCATGAATTACGGGGTAGATTCGGACCGGAGAGTACACTTGGCAATCGAATAACTCATTCCGTAAGAAATATTGGATTCGGTTTGTTTAGGTGTGACTGGATGTGATTACAACTGATGCCCCCTTTAAAAAGTACCTCTAGTCAACAGGACCTACTGCGGGTGATCAACATTCCTTGTGATCGTCACCAGCAACTCGCTTGTTACATTATTGCCAGTCTTCCTACTATCAATACTTCCGTATATTACAAAACGCTACGAAAACGAAAAAAAGGTTGGTTACAATGTGTAACAATTTTGTTCGATTTCTGCACAATGAACGTTTGGCATCGAACTTTTGATTTTTCTTGTAGTGCGTATGTGGTACTTTTCTGTTGTCTACGGCTCTTCCTTTCGTGCGATTTAACAGAAGGGGTTCGGATAGTTTCTTTCTCGCCACCGCTTACGCAATAGAGAGAAAATTATGTTATGCTGCCCGAAAAATGACGAATTTTCTCCAGAAAAACTCGTATTACTGGGACAGTAATAATGAACAAGAAAGATACAACCAGTTGCTAAATGTAGAAAAAAAAATCGTCTAACACGTGGTGTACTCAGAATCCATGTTTTGTGGGTCCTTGATACCGAAAAATTGAATGACGGCAAAACGTTTGTCAGTCCGTTCGCCTGCCCGTTCGTCTCTGAATACCGGTAGCGGCTAAACTGTTCCGCCGATTGCCTCCAAAATTGATATTCCCAATCGATCTGGCTGATGTTGCGACCCATTGAATTTGAAACCGATATGAATTCTTGACTGACCGGGATTAGCCGCGTCATGATCGATGGTCCATCGACCATGACGCGGCTAATCCCGGACAGCCAAGAATTCAATGACTTCGGCCGCGGAAGCCTACGACTCTTGAAACCGATATTTTAATTTTGGGGGTACTTTACATCAAGCCCTTGGGACAGTTTCTAAATTTTCAAAAACATGGCTCCATCATTTTTTATTACATTTTGTCGTTGGACAGTGTGAAGGACGTTTAAAAGAATGGGGAGGTCTAAATATAATAATACAATACAATACCAGTACAATATAACACGTAAAAGCCAATTATAAAACAGAAACAATCGTATTATCTGTATGAGTGTTATTTATTAATATTTATAGTTAAAAGTTACAAATAGTTGACTGTGCGAACTGCACATAACAATAAGATTGAGGACAATTTGTAAATGAAGGACGCGTAGTCAAGAAACTTTCTGTCATGCTCTTCATACCTATCATGGATGGCGCATGGATCCCGAATCTACTGCGTTCATTTAATTGGATTCTAGGTAGATCAATTTTGAAACTAAATTCTGCTATAGAACTGCTATTCGTAATCTAACAGCTTCAATCAATACATCATTGCTGAAAAAAATTAGGTACCTTTATTGTAACAATTTATCCATCATAACTTTTTAATTTATTGTATTCTTAATTTAATGTTTAATTTAATTATGTATTAATTTAATAATTTTTAATTACACAATTAATAATAAAATTATTTAGTTATTAATTTAATAATTAATTTGTTAATATGTTAATATTTTAGTATAAGACTGAATAAAAGGGAATTTTTCAGTAAATGCTGAAAAACTTTAAAAAGAAATATCAGCGTTACGTAACACTTATGTATGACTCCCCATACCCCTACGTAATGCAGCATAACGTTGCAACAAACTCCCTCTGTCTTTAGCGTTACGTAATTTATGGACGAGCCTTTATTGAAATCTGTTCGTTATAGATAGATTTTGAGATAAGGTCAGGTACAATTTTTCGAAAATTCAAGTACTTTTCGCGTAATTAGGCGTGAAAGTATGGGCGATAAAGTACATGCTGTTTATTACCACTAGTTTCTTTTTTATTGAAACGTCATTTGTTACGTTTTGTCCACGATGTTCACTTCATAAGTCACAAAACGTTTGAACTCATTTCTTTTGAAGAGAAACAAAGTGCGTCCCCCGTCGTGACGGTGCGATGTTCCTGTGCGTACGTCAGACAGCCAGCGTTGTCTCTACGCAACCTCGGGGAACTAGGCAAGGACAAATGAAGGCGGCAAAGGCTGTCGAGGCGATTCGAACTACACGCCTCCAAGCTGCAGCCTCGGAGCTTTTGTAACCGTTAATCTTCTTCTGGACTTCCGACAAGGCTTCAGTTGTTTGATTGATAGCAGAAGCTTAGTAGGACAACTAGGGAAGAGTAATGAAAAGAAAACGTAATGACCTTCACTCCTTTCTCCTCTTCCTGTCCTTGTTCTCGTAGATATGCGACCATTGGTCGGTTACTGGTTTAAACGTCTCTTCTTAGATTTGTAGTTTTATATTACATATTCTACCTGCCTTTGGATGTGCTTTGCTTCAACTGTTGAGAGATATTATTGTGTCATTATAATGAAAGTGAGTGGGGTGATTAATTTTCTCTTATTGAATCAGAACACATTCTCAAATCTTTCGACTACTTTTTTTCAATAGAGGCAGAAGAATGAATGGCTCTTTGAGTTTACTGTCTTTGGAAGATTATTTGTTAATTATATTACCTTGAAATATTTCTGTCTCATTCCTTTGCTAATAAAATAAATTTAAATAATGCTGTAAAGAAGGAAACTTGCTATAAAGCTCGTGGCGTAATGGAGAACCCTGCTTTGGAAAAAAAAGAACTTTAATTTGGAAGCAAAATTTCTCAAACAAATTATAGATACTTTTTATTTCTAAAAATTCGAAGGATAAATATTTAAACAATTAAAATTAAAATATCACGTATTCGCAGTTTAGCCATGTGGAACTCAGACAAGCATATTTATTCAGACACAATTTATAGTGCAACTAGCATACCCATGCAAGAACTCTCGCATGTAAAACCCCACCCTCCTACCAATTTTTCCATTTCCATTCTAAGCATGTAATGTGTATTTTTCTTCAAGACCCTGTTATCCTCCGTTGCTTTTTCTATATGTCTCCTTGTAATTGATAACAATTCAATACACTCTAGTCTTTGAAAAAATATTCGTATAAAACGTGATTACCGAGCAGAGAGGTACACCCCTGTAATTCATTCGCGTAGAATATCAAATAATTAGTTTAATTTCACTTACAATTTCAGATTCTACAGGCTCTGAACAGGGGGGGGTAGAATCGAGAAGCGTCGATCCAGCAAAAAATGTAATAGAATATTCAATAAGATCCCATCCTGTAGATTACGGTGTGAGGAATATTTCTTTGATGCCTCAAAATTTTAGTTTTAAAATGCTGTCCTAAAATGCTTCGTTTAGGAGTTACTTAACAATATACTCGTAGTTTCCAGTCGAGTGTTGCGGGTTAAAATGCAGCCGAGTGTTGCGGTTTATATTTCACATAACTATTTAGATGCGTTTTTAAACAAATCCTTGATATTTTTAAAGTCAAAGTAGACTTCGTCATGTCTTCGTGAAATTCTCTGTAAGAGACCTCAATTATAGGTTGGTTGCGTGTAAGAGCCGCAAAAGGTATGTATACTACTGAAATACGGTAATATAGCACACGATGTAGCAACGGAATTACAAATAAATAAAAGGAGCACCTGGCGCTCAAATACTACAACAGATTTGATCCCACATGAGATTTGTGATGGACAAAGTGATTTCTTGTCAGTTTTACTCGAAATTATTCCGTTTCTTCTGCCTCTCATTCCAACATTCCTCCATCATCATCCTCATCATTCTTACGGCTCTCATCTTCTAACATGAATTCAAAGGACCCAAATTGTCTTGAGTTGTTGCTGGGCCCCAAATAACCCCAAATAACTAAGTTTAAAAAAGGTTGTAAATGGGGAAAGCGTCATATTACTCGATAAAACTGACAAAGTTAGGGAATGGCAGTTTTAATTCAGTAAAAATATAAACAATGGTTGAAAGAGAAAAGTATGATAGTTGATTCGATTGAATCCAGAAATGCAAAGGTTCAGTTTTAGAATCCGGAATATTTTCCAAAATTCAGAATATTTGAGGAACCTAAAGACATACAACTTTTAACTGCACATAATTGTGTTGAATGATTGCTCACTATGGATTAAAAAGAAGGGAAGATTACGCACTCTTTATCTAAAATATGATTTCTATTTTCAATTTTTCTCACTATGTAGATTAATATGAAGATTAATTTAACCTACATTGGGGATAGCGTAATGTATATGTGATTGTGAAACAATGTTTAGAAAAGTTTGCAAAAGTGCTTCATGTGACAGAGATGAAATGGTTTCAGTCTAAAACTATTTTAAGTTCCCGTTTCTTTTCTATGCTTAGTATTTACGATTCCAAATCAGAAGTGACATTCAAAGATGTGCCTTTAGGTCCTTTAGGACGAGTTCGCTTCCTGTTCAGTACGTAGTATGCATATATGCAATTCAAGAACCTCGGAAAGTAGGTCACATGCATACAGTGTAGTGCACTTTACTGTTGTAGAGAACAAAGGGAACGAATTCATTTTGCACGGTCGATGTTCTTTCTTTTGTATTGGAGATGGGCGATACGCACGTATCGGAATTATGTTAATGACACGTTACTTCGCAAGGCTGCAGCCACATGCAGCAGCGATGTGCACGGTCGTGGAGCTGCAAGGAAAAGGAACTTAACCAAGAAGTCATTAATTAGTGTCATTTTGACAGGTGTTTTACCCGTGACACCCCACCTTGGGACGATTGGCGTTTTGTAGGTAACATTTTCTGCACGTTCTGCGGAAGGTGAAACGAGATTATTAATGGTTTTCTCAGTTACCGCGAGTCGTAGCTCCTTGGAAGGCAATATATAAATTTGTGACGCTATGGTGCATTCGTATGTACTTGGTCAGGTTCTTTCAAATTAATTATTCGTAAAAGTGTTAACACATTTAATGTGTGACCTGGAGCGGTAGCTCAGTGCATCAACTGATGTCACTGCACCGCCTCTGACCGGGAGATCCTAGGTTCGAGTCCTGACGGTGGCAGGGTTTTCGACACTAGCTTTTCAGCTAGGTCGAGTTCTGCCTGGAGGAGAATTCTAGCGGCCGTCTACTCTGATCTGTAGTTTTCCGTGGTTTCTCCTATCAACACCAGGCGAATGCTGGAGCAGTACCCTACCAAACGGGCAACGGACCGTGCACGATCTATCCTTCCTGTTCCTTGTCCTATGTTCTCACCTTACACACACGCACACACTTACACTAACATGCACATATTCCGGGAAACCGGTCGGGAGCTTAGAGCTTGTCCCGGCTGGGGCGGTGCCCCGATGGTGGGAGAGTCCTGGTTAGGGGGAAACCCCACTAGCCGTCGGTAAGTCGGCGCCGGATGTCGCCATCCAGCGGGGAAAGATCGCCGCCATCTCCCGAGAAAACAACATGCACTACACTAACGGGACAAATGACCAAAGCAGTTGACGCGCCCGGAAACACGAAAAAATCAATCAATCAATCAATTTAATGTGTGAGGTTCCATGCAAAACGTTTGCAGGAACCCTCAAGATTGTTTCGATATTTAAGGAGAGTAATTGGTTCGAGATGCTGAAAGATAGATTTGTGTCAGCTAATCTCCAAGAAAACGTTGTCGATAACAGCACGCAGAAAGAAAGTATCTCCGCAGTGGTACCTTACTGGTACGAGCGCTCGGGTCAGAAATTATGTTGATAGCACGAGCTGCAGCTTATGAAAATTAAATTGCTTACTCACCACAATCATAACAACCTGAAAACGTTGTCCCTTTCACTTGTTTCCTAGTGATGTGGTTGCTAGCAGCATAAATGCAATTTTAAATACAGTGCCCTGACTCGGCTCAGGACGGAGAGAATTTCCTGGCGCACTATAGAATGAAAGCGGGCTAAGATTGAAAGACGACACGAGTCGGGTGCCTGCGGTGAAGTCGTGTGCGCTAGCGGCAGCAGAGATCTAATTGATCAAGTGGTCATTTCTCAAAGTATGGTGGCGAATGTGTGTTTGTGTGGCAGGTGGATACTAGGTGATTTAAATTTGCTTGGGATCTCCGATATCAGAGATAGCGTCTTGATGATTTGTGCAATGTTCTGTTCGTGAACGAATTGCAGGTAAACAGAATACATTTAAAAAACTCTTCTTGGCTTACACAAAAATACATCGGCGAAGCTCAACTGGTTCAGAAACTGTGAAAAATATTGTTCGCTTGCAAAGGCGTTCGTATAGAATTATAGACTCAGTAAGTGCAGTGCTGTCGAGGAATAATTTAAAGGCCGCCATTACAGTGGGAACGTGCGTACCTCATAATCAATGGTGCGACTGCGATAAGAGCAAGTTGGTTGTTTAGAATAACGATATGTTTTTTTTTTTGGCGTGTGCACTATTTAACGGCATGAAAATATACGTGATGTAATATGGTTAAGAGTTATCCGTCATGTAGTAGGTGCACGAAGAAATGTATTGTTTCAAGTTCAAATTCAGTGTTGGTCTACTTCGCACAGTTTGACTCTGCAGAACGAAGTATTACGAGGGAACATCTAAGTTTGCCTTTAGTAATTTATTGTAAATGTTGAAGACCTTTCGTGTGAAAACTTGCATATCTGTGTTGTTAAAGAAAAATGATAGCTGGCAGAGAAAACATGTATTTAAACTCAATATACATATAATGTTCTGGTTTTTCATTTTATATTTTTTATTTCTGTTACACTTACCCAAAAACAAAGATAACGATGAAAACGAACGCAATTGCAGAGTCAGATCTGAAACCCGCTCAGAAATCATCCACAATAAAGGCAGCCATGGCCCCATTCAATTTATCCTGTCATGAACTGTCCGTCCAGGGAATTGTAGGGACTGCTTTGCTGGCCTGGCCGGCTACGAGTATAGAAACTACGTGGGGATCTGCGGCGGCCGAGGTTACGCATGCGGCGGCTGCGGGTAGCGACGAGAGAAGAGATCGGCGTCGGTATTGCAGCGAAAGGAGGCAACGCGGAACTGTCCGTCGCCGTAGGGAACGCGGTGGCGGAGTGGAGGCGGTGCTGGTGGCGGAGGCAGACGCAGAGGCAGCGCTGGCGGCGGCGGTGACCGTGGCGGGGGCGGAGGCGGAAGCGGCGGAGGTGGAGGCGAAGGTCGAGGCCGTGACGGAAGCGGAGGCGGTGGTGGCGGTTGGGGGCGGGGCCGGAGGTGGCGATGGCAGAGGCGGGACGGGGGTGGAGGAGGAGGAGGCGGCGGCGGGGCTGACGGTATCGGGGGCGGAGGCGGTGGCGGCGGTAGAGGCGGCAGTGGCAGGGACCGTAGCGGTGGCAGTGGCTGTGGCGGGGCGGGGACGGCATGGAGGCGGAGGCGGCAGCGGAGACGGAGACGGTGGCGGAGGCGGCGGCGGTGGCGATGGCGATGGCGGAGGTAGAGGCGGCGGTCACAGGGGCGGTGGCGTTGGCCGTTGCAGAGGCGGGACGAAGGCGGAGGCGGTGGCGGAGGTCGAGACGGCGGTCACAGGGGCGGTGGCGTTGGCCGTTGCAGAGGCGGGACGGAGGCGGAGGCGGTGGCGGAGGTCGAGACGGCGGTCGCAGGGGCGGTGGCGGTGGCCGTGGTAGAGGCGGAGGCGGTGGCGGCGTCGGTGGCGGTGGCGGACGTCGAGGCGGAGGCGGGAGGCGCCGGCCGTGCCTGGCGCGTGGAGGACGAGGTCGCAATGGCGGCGCGTCGGCACGTGGCAGCGCGTACTCCGCTCGCACACGTGGGCGCCCTCGGCTGCAGCCCACCCGCGCCGCGGCCTCTGCGTGCGGCTCGCCGCTGCCGCCGTTTCCTCTGTCGGTTTCCACCCTTGGCTTGCTGCTTCTGCTCCTCCAGCAGTCAAATCTATCTACATTTCTATATTTCCATACATCCATTCATCTCTCTATCTATCTGTCTATTTGTCTATCTATCTATCTATCTATCTATCTATCTATCTATTTACCTATCTATCTATATATCTGTCTGTCTCCGCCATTGTCTTCTCTTACGCTTTCTCCAACCTTTCTACTCCGACTAACCCTGTTTCTTCCTCCATCTTTGTCTTTCAACTCATCATCATCATCATTTTACACCTCCCTTCCTTCCCCCACCTCTTCTTGTTTCTCCTTTTCTTTCCCACCTCCTTCCTCCTCTTTCCTTCCCTCCTCGTAATAGTTCTTCCCTCTCCATCGTACCGTCCTCTTCTCCTTACTCATCTCTCTCCATCTTGTTTTCCACTTTAACTTCTCTTCCCTGTTATGTATTCTTCCTTATGCTTCCCCTCTTCCTTCTACTCCTCATTTTTCTCCCATCCTTTTCGATTATCTTTTTTTTTTCTTCAATATCCATGCCTCTCTTCATCGTCCTCCTCTCATTGTCACCTCCCTTTTCCTTGCGATCCTCATTGCCCTCATTACTACGCGTTGATCATGATTATGCCATTGCCACAAACTACCTTTCCATTAGCATCACGTTGGGTCAGCATGTAAGACTTAACGGCTCTACTGATTTGACAAATTTTAAAATATTTCTTTATTCTGCAAAACTCCAGAAAGCCCTGCATTTACATGTTAGGTTTTGTAGATGTATTATTTTACTTTCTTGTGGTTCACTCCAAATACATTCTGGCTGGGGTGGCTCTGAGCGTTAACTAATGTCTCTGACCGTTATGTTCGAGTCGGAAGTGGTAGGAGTTTCAACTATAACTACATAACTAGGGCGAATTCTGGCACTGTCTTGAGAAGAATTCTAGCATCCGACTAGTCTAATCAGTAGTTTTCCTTTGGTTTTCCGATCAATACCAGGCGAATACAGGTGCAGCTCTCTAACAAAACGGAACATGGACCGTGCATGATCTTTCCTTCCTCTTCCTTCCCTTGGCCTCTCTCCTTACACACACATACATGCACTATATTACCACACATGTTAGGTGACCAGCCGGGAGCTTAGACCTTGTCCCGGCTTGTACGGTGGCCAGTGGTGTAGATGCCTGGAAGGGAAAGTCCCACAAGCTGATGTAAACGTCGGCGCCGGATCTCACCGAGGAAGTACACCGCTATATCCCCGTGGAAGAGCATGCACTATACTTATGGGACGAATCATATCAGCGCGCGGAAACGCGAAATAATCAAAAATTAGATCCAAATAAATTCTGTCACATTGCAATGCTACGATATTTTATAAACCACATACTGATCAACGGTTATGACATTCTTATTCAATATACATCCATTTACCAATAATTAAAAAAAGCTCTAGAAGCAGCAAATTTTTTGACGGAACGTTCCAAGCGCATTCCAATAGCAGGAGCAGCCGCATCAGTCGGACTGTGTGACCACTCCGCCTTGGTCGCCCGAAGTCAACAAGACAGAGAAACACGTAATCGGTAGCGAAACACGATGTTCCTTATTGTTAATTTTATTTTTTACATTCGATAATAATTTGTACATGCGACTAACATGCTGGTAACCAAACAATAAAATATATCCCTTTTACGTACTATATTTAAACATGGATAGGAAAATCGCATGTTTGTTAGTCAATCATTAAAACATCGATGTTTTCTCGTCGATGTTTTCATCGACATCGAAAACCCTTTAGCGATGTATTGAAACATCGATGTATCGATGTTTTGGTAAAATTTGCCATCACTATCCTAGGGTTCGCGACCCCACGGTACATGGATTTTCAACACTAGCTAAACAGCTAGGACGAGTTCAGCCAATGTCTGGATGAGGATTCTAGCGGCCGGATGCTCTGATCGGTAGTTTATCGTGGTTTCTTGTATGAACACCACGCGAATGTCGGAGCAGTTCCCGAACAAACGAACCACGGACCGCGCGCGCTATTTTTCCTTCCACTGCCTTGTCCTATCCACCCCTTACTTCCACACACTTTCATGTACTACAATACCACAGATGGCGTGAGACCAGTCGGGAGCTTAAGAATTTTTGGCAGCTAGAGCGGTACGCCGCTGGTGGAAGATACCTAGTAGGGGAAAACTCCGTAAGCCGACGTAAGTCACCGCTGGATCTCGCCAGCCAAATGGGCAAGGTTACCGTCACCTGCCGTAATGAAACATGCACTACACTTACGGGACTAGATGCCTTATCAGTTGACGTGCCTGGAGTCAATACCCCCTATCAGAGTTCATACCATCCTCCCCCACCGTTTCTGATGGCCTCCATGGTGGCCACCAAGGCAGACACGTCCAGCATTACTGAGGTGTTAATGTGCCTCGTGAAATGTGGAGTAAGCAAACAGGGCGACGCGATGCGTCGTGGGTGATCTGGCGGGCTCGGCATTGGGAATCGTGAAGAGAAACCTTATAGCGAAGGTTCTCTTCCGACACTCGTGCTATTTACTCGTCGCCTGCCGCGCAGGCTAACGCTGATGTTCATTGTGCGATTAATGCATACAAGGATGGGGGGATGGGAACAGGCATGTGTGAAAATGAAGAGGGATAGGTGGGAAAATAAAGGGAGATTAATGTATTGCGTTGGAGAGACGTTCAACGAGAAGTAGATTTTTTTTAGTCACATCAACCTATGTGGTTACGCTAGAGAACAAGATTTTTACCTCCAGGAAAGAAGAATGCGCAACATACTCAATTTTACATGTAGATAACGAATATCACAATAAAAACGTCATATAACGTCACAGTTTTTAAATATACCGTATCTTTATACCGTATCATACCGTATCTTGCAATTAATGCAAATACATTGAAATTGCATATGTAAGATATGTAGAATCAATACGCATAAAATCTATTTAAAAATAAAGTATTTGTTCAGTTCATCTTTGCCACGTTCAAGAGATATCAACAAAATTTTTCTCTCGTGTTTTTTTGTTTTTTGTTTTACCTTCTGTATTCGAAGATTGCCGTCTTTTTTCTCGTGTCTGGTAGTCGCGATAAATTACTTGGAGTAGGTCTTAGTTGGTCTTTGTGGGTTTTTTGAAAACAAGTGACGTGCACCATGAGATTTCCTACAGCGCATCAATCACCGCAAGGAATTATTTTAGTCTTATCGCAAGTATGGGGTGGCAGATTCTGAGTCAGTCGATGCCATGCGGAAGTGTAGCAGCTGACACGCAGTGCGCGTGAAGTTCGTGTCTGGTTTGCGTGTGTCTCAAATGCATTAATACATTACAGTTCTGTGTTTTTTATAAAGTGTAATACGTCGCATGATAGGTTGGAGTGGTTCGGTAAAATGCAAATCGTCATTTCACATCGATAATGGGCAAATTATCCCGATAACTTCTATTACGTTTGTGGAAGATTTACACTCGACCTTCAAAGGAAAAAAAATAGAAATTACAAAACTTGAGTTCTGTAATTCTTTGTACTTTGGCTGTCGTGTTTGTCATCGGGAGAAACCATGGACCGTTCACCAGTGTTGTGTCACACCTATATAACGAACCTTAGGTTGTTGTTCATTCGCTCTATCAATATTGAGGAGAATTCCAACAAACCATATGAATGTCTGGATATTATTGCACGAATATGACTATTTCATTTTTAACTTGTTCTTACCTCACATGAAGCATGCTCATACAAGTTTGTAATAATATAACCGGAGTGACAATGCGGAAATTAGTATAGGATTTTGTTTATTTCAAGTACTAAATATGTTCATATCTTTTGAACCTTGCGTGATAGAAAACTTTTTGTAATGATTTTCAAAAACTGCGTGATTGTTTTCTTTGAAATCACCTACTTTTTTTCAGGAAGTATGAAAGAAAATTTGGGGGGTTCCCTAGTGTTATTAATAACCACATCACATTTTCCCATTAATTTCAGTTATAATACACGCCTCATGACACAAAATAATATCATATATGTTTCTTTTGATATTAATATGTAATATTTTTAGAAATTTAGAAGGAGTTAATTTTTTTAAAAACCTTCACTTATTTCCAATTCTCCTTTTTGGGTATTCGTAACTTCCAGTATTACATGACTTGATGGCACGGTAGAAAGGAAGAAATGGTATACGGAGAATTGCAAGAGGTACTTATATTAAGATTTGATTTGTTTAAAATATATGCTCATGGGTTACATCACAGTGGTCAATACTCAATGGTGTGATAATAGATTCAGATCGTCTGTTTGTCCCACTAGTTGGTTGTAATTCTAATTTAATGAAGTTCCTTTAACTTCATTATTCTGTCTTTAAAGGAGTGTGTAATGCTCCATTTGAATCAGTTTCTCGTGTATCTGTAAAAATGCTGAATAAATGAATGAATAATTGCAATGATACTTACCACTTATTTGTATCTTATCATTAAAACTTTAAAATTTGTTCTAAGTTCAATTTTATTTTTACCTCTAACAGTCGACAACGATTTGCAAATTTGGTTTGAACATTCAGCCTTAACTATGTTAATATCTCTGAAAAATAATTTCACAAGTTGTTGTGGAATACGCAGTTAAGAATTATCCTAGAATATACTGAATGACTGACTGCTTTCCGAATATTGTAATACATACCACACATTTATAATAGTTGATGTAAAAGGTGAATGAATATTTTGCGATAATGTATGTCAATGTTACTTTCCTGAATTATTCCAGAAGATTGAAAATGAATGTGTTTATCATTCGTCAATGTGATGCGATATGAAACTACATTTTAGAACTTGTGATATATATCAGTGCTAATTAGCAGACCTATTGTCACTAAAATTATCTCCAAAAATTGTGATGTCAGTCGTGTTGAACCAGCTACGTAGATTCATGTTGCACGTCCAGTCAACCGGCGAATGGCGACAAATCACATGTATCCCTTATCGCTAGCTGGATTATGACTTCGTTTTCAACAACATTGCTTTTAATTCGTTTCCATAGTAACTGTGTACCTCATTAACTCACACGTTAGCATCACTCTCACACTTGTGAAGTTCCATTGTATTGCGCGTACATGAGAAATTCATGCAAAACCATACACGACGTAGTACAGGGTTCCCATTTTCCGTCGAATTGACCTACTGAGTTATTTCCGAGGCAGCATTGCCGCTGTATCTGCAGCGACTCTTGATTGGGACGGTTTCAGTCTTGTGACGGACCTAGGGTTCCAGTCCCGACGGTAGGGAACTTTCGACATTGGCTACATCCCGTCGACATGGCTGGCATAAGCCATTGAATCCCTAGAGCAGGGGCCTCCTGTCAGAACACAGGGGTGGATTTGCTTATCTCTTTAAGTGAACCAGTCCGTAAAAGATTATTCGCTATATAGCTGGGTCGAACTCTAACACTGCCTACAAAAGAATTCTGGTGGCCGGTGATAGTTTTCAGTGGTTTCTCCGACCAATACCAGGCGAATGCCGGAGCATTATTCTAACAAACTGGCCATGAACAACACGCGATCTTTCTTTCCTCTCCCTCCTATCCTTCTCCTTACACCCACGCGCGCGCGCGCGCGCACACACACACACACACACACACACACACACACACAAACACACACACACACAAACACACACACACACAAATTGAACTAATCTACTACACATGTTTGGAGACTATTCGGGAGCTTAAAGTTCGTCTCGGTTGGTGCCATATCTTGACGGGGGTGATACCTGGGAAATCCCTAGGATGCCGACGTGCCAAAGTTCCGCATCCCATCTTCCAACCTCTGCCCCTGGGGTTAAAATTTTCACTACACTAACGGGATTTATGGACATAGCAATTGATGTGCCTGGAATAATCGATCAATCAGTAGAACTGAATCCAAACAAAAAGAAAAGCACGCACGAAATAAAATTCTGATATCAAATTCCAGTCATTCCGAACCTGTCATTCCGAATAGCTGTAATCAATGTACATTTTTGCAAAGGAAATAATAAAATAATTTTCATTTCTTTTAATCGGCTGGCGCGTTAATAATTTTTACTTGATACCGACAAATCGATTATTGGCAAAACGTCTGTTCGTTTGTCTGTGAATAACGCTAGCAGCTAAACCGTTCCGCCGATTTTCTCCATTTTATATTCCACAATCGATCTGGCTGACGTCGCAGCCCGTTGAATTTGAAACAGATATTTTAATTTTGGGGGGTACTTTACATGAAGCCCCTTGGACATCCCCCAACGGTTTTGATTAAACTTTGTTATTAGTTAGTGAGAAGGACGTTTAAGAGAATGGTGCAGGTCTCATGTTCGTTGAAAATCCTGATTTTTCGAAAATTGAAAAAAATCAAAGTGTTTTCGGCGTCTTCCTACAACTATGAAGATAAACATTTTTTCTTAATGAAATAAGGTCGCGAAAAAATTTTGCCAGGTTCCATTTTTCAAAAACATGAGTATTTATTGTGAGTTTTGGTTTCAAACAAAGGCAATTTTTATTTTCATTATATCATTTTTCTTAAAAACGGAACAGCATTTTTGATTAAATTAAGAGGATGGTGGAGGTCTCATGTTTGTTGAAAACCCTCATTTTTATAAAATTTAAAAAGTTAAAAACTTTTCGGCGTATTCCTACAACTACAGTTGTGAAGATACAATTTGTTTTTCTTAATGAAATGTGTTCATCAAATATCGATCTTCAAATAACGTATTGTTGAATTTTCGAAAAAAAACAAGGTTTTTTTGGGGGGTGTAATTTGGCGTCAAACCATGTTGCTCGCTCCGAAAATCCTGCACTTCCTGATTGTAATTTTAGAAATGTTTTGAGGCAGTTGGATGCTACGTAAGTTAGAATGTGTATATTATATTTCTTTGTTAATTTCTTACATCCGAGCTTTTGTTAAACGTTTACAAATTAATCTTTTGGAAATAACTTAAAACCTAATTGAAATATATGAAATAAAAATTGATAGCCGTCAGGGTGTATCAGATTGAAATGCAATAATGACATTCCGCGTCGCTACTCCAAAATTTCTGTGAATTACGTCTCATTGTTGTGACATAATTTAGCTGATGAGCTTAGTGTGAAAAGCAGATGTAGTTGTCAAATTTGTGGTGCTATTTGCTTAAAAATATTTAGTTTTCTCACCTAATATTTCACTATTTGTAATGAGTTTTACAAAAAACGACACAGACGTGTAAATTTGGAGAGAAATTAAAGTATAAGTAGTTACAACCATTACTAAAGGCGAGAAAGTACGTGCTTTAGCACCACTGGTTTTTCTTGTTTTAAGAGTTTTTCAAACTCCCCAGATGTTAAGAGAAGACTAATGACAATGAAAATACAGATGAATACATTGGATAATATTTTCAAACTTTTTTAGTATATCTTCAATACATCTATACAATTCTGTACAATTTTTGACGATTGAACAGAAAATGTGAAAGTATTTTGATATTTATAAATATATATCAACTGTTTATAATGGTTAACATGTGTTCACTTCTGGCAATGAAGAAAACATAATTTAGGATGAACTGTGAAATGCTCATGAATATTGTAACTGAATATATTATTTTTGTTAGCTCGCCGTTCTATAAATTCAAACTCGGTGATTTCGGGTCTTATATATGTTGCGGAATGTTGAACGTGGGAATCGTGGCTATGTAAAAATGACGTAATATATACGCTAACTGGAAGAAATATACTGTCGGGCGTTTCTCATACCGTTACTCATTAGCTGAACGTTATGAATCATCATATGAATCATTCATCATCTGAATTCTAAATGCCATTAACTGGCGCAAATTAGGACCTAACTGTTTATGCTAAATATTTTAAGATAAGTAATACAGACAGAAATATACCGTATTTCGGCTAACAGAAACTCGCAATTTTTCATCAGACTTCTTAGTTCACCTTCGAAGAATAGTTTTGTTCTAATTTGATGATTAACTAATATTGTAAGAACCATTAAAGAACCCCTCTCTCGTGAGCCACGGTAAGAACCATGTAGTTTGTATATTTTTCTACGAGAGAATGAACCATGGAGAAGAAAAGGTTAATTATTCTTTAATTAAAATAATTATTGAAAGTAAGGAAAATAATGTGCCCAGAAATACGAAAATTATTTTCTAGTTTATATTATCCAAATATTACACACACAAACACACACACACACACACACACACACACACACAATTAATGTCTTAATCTTATTTTCAAGGTAAATTTGAATGAGTTTCAGTGAGTCACTGCCGCTTTGCTTGCTTGCATATATTACAGGCGACGCTGCGATCGACTTGGAACATTTAATTAACTTTTATCATGGAAGCCTCCGGATGCTATCTAAAATTAATGAAGCCGATCAAGGAAAAGAAATATTGAAATTCTGTAATAAGGTCCTGTGCATTCTCGCCAAACCCAGAAAATATCCCGTAATCATTTCTATACGAGAGTGTTTTGTGAAAAAGATAAGCTAATTTGGTATCTGTAACATTCCTCGAAATCTAAAACTAGGCAAGTAGAACTGATTGTTGCGAGACGGATCATAATCAGAAACGTTTCTAGGGCACTTCTGACGCGGAGATGATGGCATCTCTGAAAGTGTAGAGAACTTAGATTGACGTGAATTAGTAGATTACCTTCTTGCTTTAAAGCGGCGTGACTCAGACTCTAGACGAGCTGTCATGATATCAACTTAATTAGATACGACCACTAAACTACTGGAGAAAGTAAAGAGCATTAGAAATTCTAACAATAATATCATTGACCCCGGTGAATAAGCTGATGCGTCAAAAAAACTTAATTTTACAGGGAAACAAAAACAACTTTAAACTAATGCTGTAAATCAGGGATCAATGATATTAAAACAAAACCTAGACACAAATAGTTTCATTCAAATATCACCTTCATTTGAATATTATTAAACCCTGATTTAATTCAGTTATAAGTTGTTTTTTGCTCTCTTGTAAAATTAAGTGTTTGTGACTTATCAGCTTATTGATTGGGATAATATATATATAATATATTATCCTAATAATATAAGTATTATATATATATATATATATATATATATATATATATATATATATACTTGTATGGGTTTTTACTACTGAATCCTTATTGAAACATTACAAAATTAATAGAAAGTACGAAATTCAGCAGCTACTTTCAAGATCATAAAAGAAGATTTTCAACATTATTTTAAATCTCTCCTCAATCCTTGTGTGTTAATATTGAAACAAATCAAAACGCAAAAGCTATTTAGTTTCAAATAGTTGCTTAATAATTCAAGATTACAATAATGGCAATTTGTTATAATCGTTAGTTTTCCTATTTGTATGCATTCTATCTTTAATTTTTACGTTAATTTAAATAACCAATATACGAAATCGCAAAATAAAAATATTTCTATGTATAGCAGGATTTTCTTCTATAGTCCACGACTTACTATTAAAAATCTTGGTAAGTATAAAACAATTCATATGCATTTTCAGAAACATATTTAACTCTGTGTTCATAGTGAACAGTGATTGTATTTTCCAGAAATTGTAAACAACCCTCATTTCATTGATCTTGGAAAATAAATACTGAACAACAATAAGCAGTTTTCGAGTTTTCGATTTACAGGATAGCCCATATGTTGGGAGGATGTCATTTTCTGATATCTCTCAAAAGAAGTGTGGAAGACGTCCACGGTTAGAAACACGAGAAAATCATTACGTTTTCAAATTCAAGAGGTCTAATTGCGTTCATTTGTGAACAACGAAATGCATCTCTGAAATCTTAAATATTTAAATATGATTGTGTTACGTAATTGGTAATAGCGAGTTTCATTATCTTCCAGGAAGGTCTAACTGCCAATTTAATCGCATCTCATTAATGCCTACTAATACATTAATTCTTATAACAAAGATAGTTTCCGGTTTAATGTGCATCACGGATGCGACCAGGAATATTTCTCTTCGGTTTGCGACGCATTTAACCTTGGAACGCTCTTTACACGTGTTTGTGGGACTTGCGAGGAGATACGAAAGCAAAACAAACACAAAGAGGTTCACGGTGCACGTCTATCTCGTGTTTGTTTCTCGCTGTTCCTAAGCGTGTCCCGCTGTCGTGACGTATTACGTCGGCAGCATTCGTGTGCGGCGACGTGTCAATAGAACGAGCGAAGTAGTAGAAGGCATTTCATTCACCGAGTTGACGAGGCGCAGTGTAGTTTGCCTCTTGAACGCCGATCGAAACAATGGTGACATGCGTATTGTCTCGTTCCGAAAGGAATCAGTGTCTAGAAGTTCCGGTGTGTCGTAAACTTGTAAAAGGTAAAGATAATGGAGGTTCCAATAGTCGGTCTATACTTACAATCACTTATTTGAACATGTTTCGAAACAGAGTAAAATACTTGATTGAGCAATTAAGTGCTGTTTATCTTAAACATTAGAGGTATTTTTACAGTCTTTAAATCAGCTTAGAAATGACTTTAATTACTCGTGTAATGCAAAGTAAATAAAAGCAAATTCAGAATATGTCCGAAAAACTTACTGTCCCATTTTGAAGTCAAAAATCCAAATGTAGTTCAAAAATTTTCTTCAAAGTTTAATATTAATATAATTTCACAATAAATCAAAATTCAATATAAAATAATGCACTCCTTGCAGCGCGCCATATTTTTTAATAGTATTCATTTGGGGATTGATATTGCAGATCAACGAGGCTAAGATAAACCAATGTAAATTCTTATAGTAAATTCATGCCATTTCTAGTTATTATATCAGTATCTTTACCAATATATAATTTTATTTGTTGGCAGTAATGAATCCATTCTGTGGCTTCCAGAGCATAATAACGAACATTGTATGTCAATTCCCTATTTATATTCGGTGAATAGTGATAATTTTCAAATGTGTAGTCAGTGTACATTGTTTCTTTTTCGATTTATTTTGCACACGTATCAGCATCTAGTTCTAGATGTGAATAGCCTATAGATCATTAAGCAGTGCAATCACAAAAATCTACTACTGAACTAATTTTTACTGCAATGAATGTAACTGATCCATTTGTTTCTTCGTTCTTTCTCTCTCTCTCTCTCTCTCTCTCTCTCTCTCTCTCTCTCTCTCTTTCTCTGTCTTTCTCTCTTTATTTTGCTCTCTTTCTTTCTCTCTGTCTTCCTTTCTCTCTTTCTTTCTTTCTCTATTTCTTTCTTTCTTTCTTTCTTTCCATGAGCTTGTTTTCGTAGTCAATCATTAGTATAAATAACAAGTATCAGTATTTATGTTAACATATGTTTGACATTTCCTCGCATTATTATATACTAGAAGTTGCCCCCCGCATTTGTATACATAATGTTAAGTATTCAGCTATTATGGAACTGAAATGCATTCTTGCCATTGGCTCACTTCGTCTTCGTTTTCCGTGTTGTTTCAATTTTTTTTACATAGAATATCTTTTATTATTAATATTGAAATTTCATCACCACCTTTATTTTAAAATATATTGAAATATTTATTCACATTGCTACAGTAAAAAGATTTTAAGTGGAGAGTGAAGTAAAGAGCTTTTAAGTCTGACATTCGAGGTCATCTACTGCCAATACTTTATGTGGAAGAGCAACATCCGTTATTAAATAATATTACAACTGTCTCGTCTGCTTTGTCTTGCGCGTTGGGCGCGCTCAGCGCAGCTTAGCATTAAATAACAGTGGCGAAGCCCTTTTCGCCGGAGATTGTCGTAACGAAGGCCGGCGTTGGGAGTGACGAAACATCCGGCGAGGGCGGCGTGGCGCCGTCGGTGCAGCGCGGGGCGAGCGCCCCGAGCGACGCGCCTGGGCATCGATCTTCCGCCGCGCGCCGCGCCGCACGCGCCGCTGCTCGGTGGTGGTGGTGGAATGGTGACCGTGATGGTGAGGATGGTGATGAGGAAAGTTGTGGTGATGGTGTGGTGGTGGAATGGTCGAGAGAACGGTGACAGTGATGGTGAGGATGGTGATGAGGAAAGTTGTGGTGATGGTGTGGTGGTGGAATGGTCGGCGGAACGGTGGCTGTGATGGTGAGGATGGTGATGAGGAAAGTTGTGGTGATGGTGTGGTGGTGGAATGGTCGGGGGAACGGTGACTGTGATGGTGAGGATGGTGATGAGGAAAGTTGTGGTGATGGTGTGGTGGTGGAATGGTCGAGAGAACGGTGACAGTGATGGTGAGGATGGTGATGAGGAAAGTTGTGGTGATGGTGTGGTGGTGGAATGGTCGAGAGAACGGTGACAGTGATGGTGAGGATGGTGATGAGGAAAGTTGTGGTGATGGTGTGGTGGTGGAATGGTCGGCGGAACGGTGGCTGTGATGGTGAGGATGGTGATGAGGAAAGTTGTGGTGATGGTGTGGTGGTGGAATGGTCGGGGGAACGGTGACTGTGATGGTGAGGATGGTGATGAGGAAAGTTGTGGTGATGGTGTGGTGGTGGAATGGTCGAGAGAACGGTGACAGTGATGGTGAGGATGGTGATGAGGAAAGTTGTGGTGATGGTGTGGTGGTGGAATGGTCGGGGGAACGGTGACTGTGATGGTGAGGATGGTGATGAGGAAAGTTGTGGTGATGGTGTGGTGGTGGAATGGTCGAGAGAACGGTGACAGTGATGGTGAGGATGGTGATGAGGAAAGTTGTGGTGATGGTGTGGTGGTGGAATGGTCGAGGGAACGGTGACTGTGATGGCGAGGATGGTGATGAGGAAAGTTGTGGTGATGGTGTGGTGGTGGAATGGTCGAGGGAACGGTGATGGTGAGGATGGTGATGGTAGGGAAAGTTGTGGTGATGGTGTGGTGGTGGAATGGTCGATGGAACGGTGACAGTGATGGTGAGGATGGTGATGGTGGGGAAAGTTGTGATGGTGTGGTGGTGGAATGGTCGAGGGAACGGTGACTGTGATGGTGAGGATGGTGATGAGGAAAGTTGTGATGGTGTGGTGGTGGAATGGTCGAGGGAACGGTGACTGTGATGGTGAGGATGGTGATGAGGAAAGTTGTGATGGTGTGGTGGTGGAATGGTCGGGGGAACGGCGACCGTGATGATGGTGATGAGGAAAGTAGTGGTGATGGTGTGGTGGTGGTGTTGGTGGTGGAATGGTGGAGAGAATGGTGACCGTGATTGTGGTGATGGTGGGGAAAGTTGTGGTGATGGGTATAAGGATGGTGGTAGGGGAGGGTTGTGGTGGTGGTGGGATGGTGGTGGTGGTGCTGCTGCAATGGTGTGATTGATTGTGATTCCGGGCGCGTCAATTACGGAGGTCAATAGTCCCTTAGGTTTAGTGTATGTTTTTTCATCGGGAGGTGGCGGTGATCTTCCACCCGCTGGATGGCGAGATACGGTGCTGACCTACCGTCGACTAGCGAGGGTTTTCCCCAACCAGGTATTTCCCACCAGCGGGGCTCCACGCCAGCCGCGACAAGCTCTTGAGTTCCCGACCGGTCTCCCGTCCTGTGTGGTGGTGTAGTGCATGTTAGTGTGTGTGTGTGTGTGTGTGTGTGTGTAAGGAAAGAGGATAGGACATGGAAGAGGAAGGAAAGATCGCGCGCGGTCCGTGGCCCGTTTGTTAGGGTGCTGCTGCGGCATTCGCCTGGTGTTGATAGTCAGATGCACCGCAGTGACATCAGCTGATTCACTGAGCCACCGCTCCCGGTTGTGAGGATGGTTGCGAGGATGGTGATGGTGGGAAAAGTTGTTGTGATTTGTAGTGGCAGCAGTGGCATGATGGTGATGGTGGTTGTGGAAATGGTGGTGGGGATGTTGTGGCGGCGTTGGGATGGTGGTGGATGTGGTGAGTGTAAGGATGAAGGTGGTGATGCAGTGGCAGTTGTGAATAGGTGTGATGTATTAGCGGTGATGGTGGTGGTCATGGTGATGGTAGCAAGATATTAATGATGGTTGTGAGCGGGAGTGGACGCGTAGACGTTCCTGAGAAGTTGGCGGTGATGGTGATGTAGCATTGGCGGGGTCGTGAGTTGGTGGTGGTGTTGGTGGTTCTGAGTTGGTGAAATGAGATGGTGGTGGTGGCGGTGTTGGAGATGACGCTGCTGGGAGAAGTGGTGGATTTGGCACAGATGATGTGGATGTGAGAGAAAGTAGTGGAGGTGATGGCTGATGGCTGCGCTGGCGAAGTTGGAGTTGTGAATGTTTTGGAGGTGATCGTGTGCTGTTGGTGGTTGTGGAAAATGAAACTAGCGGTGATGGAACGGTGGTGAAGATATGGTGAATGGAAGTAATGATTATAACGGTGGTGAGTGTGGTAGTGCGACAGCAATATTAGCGATACTTTTGATGGCGAAGGTGATGTATTGGGGAGGCGGTAGGGTTGGTAGTAAATAGTTTTGGGGGTGATACATGTGGTTGTGGCGATGGGAGCGGCGACTGCATCAAAATTTTTGGAGGCCGTATCATTGACACTTGAAACTGTGACTGCTTTAGCGGAAAATGTCTAGACAATGGGATGCGGACTGATAAGAGCATGAAGTAGTTGTGTTGATGATAGTGAAAACAGCGACTTCAGAAACATTGTGAAGACGAGGTAGAATGAAACCAAGAATTGGAGGAAGCAAAAATCCTTGAATTCTTGCTTCCTTGCCTCGATTCTTACCGAAGAAGAATGGCGGCAAAGAGAAAAAATAGACAATTCATAATTGTTTAGGCCGTTTTATACGGTACTTTTTTCGTGCAGGTTGGACGTACAGGAAACGTGCATTCCAAACTATACGATTCCTGCACGAAAACTTTTGAGCAGGTTTGCATTCTTTCAGAAAGAAAACATAGTTTGACTCTAGCGCTTCTAGCAGCAGACTCGTTCACTAACGACTTTCTTTACAACGGAAATCATCGGTCCTTTCCAATTTTGTGGTTAGATTAAGTGCGATTCGTGAGATTTTGTGTATTATCGTAGCGAATTCACGTTCTTAGATTTTCTGGTGAGTTTATTTTACTGTCTCTTGTAAATGTGAGGTTACTAAATCTCACTTCTGCAGCCAAGATTTCCTCTATTCGGCGCGTTTTTTCTGCATATCCGCTAAAACCGTCTCAGGCGTGCTCAAAGCAACAACCATGCTGGCCTTTCTCCTTTTTGTCTCCATGTTTCATTAACACTTAAAAAAGTATTAATAAAGTCGCTCACAACCCACGTACACAAATATCGGGAATGAATTTACTGGCCATCTGGCGGCCAGTAAATTGGTGCAGAAAATATGCATTTCGTGTAAACATGACTTTTGGCTTTTAAACTTCGAGTTTGGGATCTTGAAGTTCCTGTACCAGAATCTGCACGAAAACCGTACCGTGTGAAAGGGCCTTCAAGATAAGTTGTATTAAGTTGTAATGAATAAGAAGGTACAAGAGTTGACGTCGGAGTAGGCAAGAAAGAGACAATGGTGGACGACAGTAGTGTATGTCATTGCGATAAAGGAGTAGATTAGAAAATATTTTGAAATATTCCTAATTCGAGGGTCTAGGGGAGAAAAAGTGATGAAATTAAAAATTTTCCACACAATTGTGGAGTGCGTGAACTAAGAAAATGAAGTTTCCGTAATGTGAGTGCCCTACAGGAGCAGACTAAAATTCACGGATAATAATGTAAATGAGTGTGATAGTAATATATAGTAATTATGATAGTCATCTAAAACGAAAATCAACTAAAATAAACCTAATTACACAATGTGCAACCTGGCATTCTAAATAGATGAGATGACTGAGGTTTTATGAATTTCAATCTCTTACGAAGTAGAAGTTTTCACCATCACGATATGTTGCGGGAATGACAAGGCAAACCCCTACGTCTCTCACTTTATTATTGTCATAATTCATTAATTAATGTTGCCAAGTAAACCAGTTGCTTGTTCGCAGATACTTGTTCGCCATCATTCATTCAGCTATGAGGAAAAATAATACGTACAGGGAAGGCCGGGAGATGCTACGTGAATTGGTGCATGAGTAATATAAAAAGCAACAGAAAGAAGAAGTGATTGCAATAATAGAGAGTGATTGTAATGGAAGTGATATGTGACGTTCAAGGATCATTATCTAAATATTCCTTTTTTGCAGCAACACCTGCGACGTCATGCGGTGGGGCATTTACATTTCGCTCCTCTCCTCTCTTCTGTGTTGCAAATGAAACAAAAGTCATAACAGACGCAATTCTTTGTATTAAGGACGGCGTCTCCTCTGTGTGTATGTGGCAATGCTGAAAGTGAAGTATTCTAATAGAGCAACTTTGCTATTACGCGTTTTGAGGTGGAAAGATTTTTCTCCACGTTTTAACGGTCTTGAGAGTCAATCGTTACTTTACGTTCGCGAATCCAAAACCATAATTTGTTTTCTAAGCAGATATGTTATTGATGTGAATTAATATTTTATTTTTTGGTGATTTGTTAATAAATGTTTAATATGTTTTTGAAACGTGTCCTGATTTTTAATGTAATATATAATTAAACATTATTAAAACTCATGAAAAATACCTTATTTTCAGCATTGTTTTCAATCATATATTTGAACCATTGTTATTGACTAATAAAATGACTTGGAGCTGTTATAAACTCTGCCACACAAGCGTCAACAACCCTTCTGCTCTTCATAGATGTTCATTGATTGGTTGATTATTGTTACTGATTCCGGGGCGCTTCAACTACTGAGGTCATTCCCGTAAATGAAGTGCATTTTTTTCATCGGGAGGTGTCAGTGATCTCCTGCTGGATGGCGAGATCCGGAGTTGACCTTCGTCGACCAGCGTGGTTTTCGTTAACCAGGTATCTCCCACCAACGGGGCCCACCCCAGTCGAGACAAGCTCTAGGCCAACGACCGGTCTCCAGGCATGTATATAGTCTAGTGTATGTTAGTATAAGTGAGTGTAAGTAAGGGATGAGGATAGAGACGAGGAAGGGGAAGGTAAGATAGCGCGCAGTCCGGGGTCCGTTTGTTAGGGTACTGCTCTGGCATTCGTCTGGTGTTGATCGGAGGAACCAGGGATAACTACCGATCAGAGTAGCCGGCCGCTAGAATTCTCCTCCAGACAGCAACTGAATTCGACGGAGCTGAGAACCTAGTAACGAAAATGCCACCGTCGGAACTCCAACCTAGGACCTCCCGGTCAGAGGCCTTGCAGTGACAGTTGATGCACTGAGCCACCTCTACCGGATAGATATTAATAAGTCAATTTTGTGTATGTCTTATCTTGTTATTTCTGCAATAAATATGAATAAGATGAACTATATTGCTGCAAAATACGCCGCACTTCCATCAATAGCAACACATTACCATATACATATAGCAGGAGGCATGTTGTGGCTGGAATGGTTTATGATGTTACTGTTCGAAGCCCTTCTTTTACTTTCTCGCTACCGCATACGCAATTGAGAGAAAGTTATATAATGCTGCGCGAAAAAACGGCGAATTTTCGGTTGAATAACTTATTAAAGGGCTACGGCAACGAAAAAGAGAAAAAATTCAGTTGCTAAATTTAGAAGAAATATATCATGTAGTGTAGCCAGAATTCATGCTCTGTGGGCCCTTGATACCGAAAAATCGAATGACGGCAAAACGTTTGTTCGTTTGTGAAGAACGCTAGTGGCTAAACAGTTCTTCCGATTTTCTCCAAAATTCATATTACACAATCGTTCTAGCTACTGCCGCGGCCCTTGAATTTGATGGTTCTGTCAAGCCCCTTGAAAATGGCTCCATGAAATCTGTTTCAATTTTGATGCTGGATAGTGTGAAGGGCGTTTAAAAGAATGGTGCCCGTGTTATTTTCGTTGAAAAGTGATTTCTCGAAAATTGCAAAAAGTTGAAAACAATTTCGGCGTCTTACTACAACTACGATTATGAAGATAGAAAGTGTTCCCTTAATGGAACCTGTTCCTTTAAGATAGATTTTTAAATACGGTTAATTACAATTTTTCGAATATTTGAGTACGTTTTGCGAAATATTGCATGAAAGTACGGACGAGAAAGTACGTGCTGTTTTAGCATCACTAGTTTTTGAATCATGTCGCGATTTTTCTCTGTACATACTCTAATTAAAACTTTCTATATAATGGCTAGTTTTTTGCATTTAATAAAAATGATAAATCTGTGCCAGAGGTATTTCATGATTCTATTTTGACGTGGAGATGAAAGCAATGGCAATGGCGAATGTGTTAGTGCAGTGGAGGCGGAAAGGGTAAAGAGGAAGTTTGTTTCGCTCTGCCTCCAGAGAGCGGGCGGGTGCTTTCCCGCGTCGGTCACGGGGGCGTGGCGGAGAGCGCAGGAGCGGAGGGAGGGGTCAGTAAAGCCGTTCCGGAAGCACAAGGCAGCCCGAAGTTGTTGCCGCGAACCACCACTGCTCTAGAACACCCCGGAAGTTTATTTCCTTCCAGAGCTAGGGTTTGTGGTCTGCACCACATCCAAGGACTACGTCTTTCAGTACGTGCACGGGCGTATTTCTTCATCAAGGGAAGAGATTTTGTGGGACAGATTGCGTAGAATTTAGCACTGTCTCAAGAACATGAGATCCTTATACATCGGTTTAAAAAGAGAGAAATGGCAGAACTATGACTTCACTAGCTGCTTTTGTTGATAGCGGGCAAATTGAAACGTTCAGAAAATAGTAAGTACTGTAAGTAGTACATTGCGTGCGAGATGAATCATTCAGTATTACTTTTAATTGTTGTACTGCAAACATATCGTTTCGTTAATTTAAATTAGTGAAACTTTTAGTTTTGAGCCTTAAGTCTTATGTGTAATTTTGCCCTAATAGGACTCGACTAATTAATGCGAAAACACTGAGAATGGCGACGCGAACGAAACCACATCTCTGAATTTCCTGCTCTTGTGCTAAGTTTGTTTCAATGAATAAAGATTTATTCAACACTATATTGTGCACAAAGGAAGAAAGACATAATGAGAGGGTGAATAACAATACGATTATTAGTTTCGGTGTTAAGAATTTCTGGCGATATTCAGTTTGCAAGATACATCAATGATTCTTTTCAAGGTATTTTAGAAGAAATTAGTTTTCCTTCGATGACTTTATTGAAGGTCAATTTATTCCTTAAATTGTATGTAATCGTATTCGTTTTTTGTAAACAAACTGCACGGCAACAATGTATTTTGAAATTATGATTTCGAAATTGGCTGTTAGGCAAATGTAGGATTTTATGTTAATCTCGTAGTTCGTGGACTCGTCACAAACTTGGACACATGAAGAGAAGTGTCAACTGCTCTCTGTAAGAACTTAGTTATAAGTCACTCTGTAATAACTTGGTTATTTCGTTCGCGAGTTCGCGTTGTCGTTTCCAATGTTCTGTGAGTGAGAGTGATTGTGAGTTGGTTCCTTTCTATTTCTCATGATAAGAGATAAGAGCGTTATTTTAAAGTAAGATCCTTGACAACTTTGCCCCAGTGTCACGAAGGTTCTATTTTCCTTGAAAATAATTTTGTTGCATGAGCATTTATATTGCACATTCCTTCAAACAAAACCTCATTAATAGAATGCCAGTAACCTCCTTGAAATTATGAAAAAGAACGATCATAGCCACTTCATCAACGAGCAAAGAAGAAACAATCTTGTCTTGGCGGTATCATCTCACTCACTCTTTGAATCTCTCCTTCACCAAGGGAGCAAAATGTCAAACCACCCGTCGACGCAACTTCATTTAAGATCGTTTCAATCTGCGAGCCACGTGGTTCGTGCAGGAACTTCAGGACCGCATGGAGGGCGAGTTAACTGTCCGCTGGACAGTTGCTATGTCTGGCAGCCACTTCAGACCGAGCAGTTGCCGCGACGTACTCTTACGACCACTGAGTGTCAGTGGGAGTGGCGTAAATTAATTTAGAACCCTCGTCTTTTCCCCTTCTTTCTCCCCCGCGCGCTCTTTCTTTCTTTCTTTCTCGTCGTGAGGGAGTTCCCTGGCTGGATCGCGGCGAGGCGAGCCGACGGCAACCGGCATTGGCTGCTGTCCAAACGTTCCTGAAGAATGTGAAAGTTACATAAGTTGCTCTAGAACTGTGAGATTGCAGACAACGTGGCCCGCGTTGCTTTTTCCGCTAGAGATCGGGACTCCCAGCTTTCTTGATATTCTGAATATTCAGGTAATGTAGATTTTGTTAATTTATATAATACTGTTATGTAGTACTGTTACGTGATAATATTATAAACCGTCCTTGTATCAGAAGAAAATTTTAATTGCTGATTATTTAAAATTAATGAACAACTGATCATTTAATTTTTACATTTTATTTTCTATTTCAGTATTCACAATTTTGCAAAGGAATGTCTAACGCTGTTCAGCATGTGAAATAACATCAAAATACTTCAGATTTTCCCTCATACTTTCAGAGAAAAGAGTTATTTCAGAAAACGTTCAATTCGACCATGCCTCTTCTGTGCACGCATATTTCTTATTTGAATTGGATTTATTACAAATGTAATCCTAGTTTTCATTATTTGTTGAAAATGTATTGAGAATACATTGAAAATGAGTTGCTGCTCTGAACAAACTTGCTTCTATGATGGGGAAATATCTACTTTAAATAAAATACCAACCTTTGTTTCAATAACAATCAGGTGAAAAAGGAATGTTGTTCGGAAACTATTCGCCAATTCAGTCGCATTGTATGTCTGTGTAGAGAAATTCGGGCAATTCATTGTGGTTTGTCCGTGTGGCAGGTGTTATTGGCAGTAATTAAAGTTAGTTTGAACTCATTCCGCGAGAATGTAGTGTTTCTGTGTGTCAGTGGATGGAATGTTCCATTGTCTATTATAGTATTTACAAAGTCAATTAAAACTCACAATAATAAATGCTACGTTGGACATTTTAGGATTAGATTTTTGCTTCTTGACACCATCCAATATGTTCAGTAAAAAACATTTTGAACTTCATGCGAAATGTAAATATGTGTTCTCGGTTGTAAAGTCTCTTTACATCTTTTCGAGATAATTGAAAAACTCTGTTCATGTTAAGCCAATTCGGTTAGAGCTTTTGATTATCGCTGTTTTTTTTAATCTCAATAGTCAAGAACGCCAATCTTTCGACGAAATTGTGAATGAGTTTAGACATTCATGGTTATGTAAATATTGTCCGTAGGCTGTGATTTTCTGATTCCTTTCCAACAATATTGAACTCACATTTATTTGCTTCGTTATCCTGGTATTGAACTTCCATATATCCCATGGCTGTCCCTGATCAGTTACAGAAACTTTAGTGAAATGACCACTCTAGTAGGGTATGGAATTCTTGTTTGGTGTCTGTAATATCTTTCAGTGTTTTCTAGACGTCTTCCTTAGACTGGGACTTTTCTGTCCCACTAGACATCTGCAGGTTGATTCAATCTCGCATCCCTTTCGTCGATGTAGCTCGAAAGCTGACCTTATCGGTCGGTAACCTACTTCTCCTTGGACCAGCGTAAGCCAATTGGTGCTGGTTAAGGGTAAGTGAATTAGGGCTAGGATAGGTGTTGAAAGTGATGCATGTTGGCTTGAGAAGATCCTAACATACACAGCACGACTATCATTCATGCCTTATGAGAGATTCGGACACATGGTCGAGATATAACGAGTGTTTCGGCGAAACTCCTCATGCCTTTGTGTCACCAAGACAACGTAAGTTATGGTCCACATCTGTTTCTACCTTATCAAATGGAATGCGAATAAAAACATTTTTTTGCAAACGTCCTTGGGATGTAGTACGGAAGGGGTGAACTTATCTTCATACCATCCTTTCGATAGTGGAAGAAAGGAACACGAAAATGTTAAAAAGATCCTGTGGGAAGACGTAAGGAAGAGGATGCGTGACTAGAGTTTCGTTCGCATCCTGAGCCTTTCGTCTCCGCTTCATTTTGCATTCGTGTCACTACCATAATTTCGACGCCGTTATTATTATTCTGCTCTTGTCCTTACCCCTTCTGTTCCTACGTGGTCTCATTGCCTTCGCTAGACTGTTAAGAATATAAGTACTTCCTCTTCATCAATCCTCAAAAGGAAAGAAAATATGTTAATGAATAATGGAATTGACTATTTAATGTCTACAATCGCTGAAAATGTGTTCTTACACATAATTTGTTTCGTGTCCTTGCATACGTCATCGGGTTCTAGAAAGTAAATTGTAACTGAAAATCTATTGATAAACAAGAAAAATGATTGTCATTTTCACCTTTAGTTAGACCTTATCAACCACTCTCTGGGGTTTTTGATAATAATGCGTAATGTAGGATTTTTTTCTTCTTTACTTGTGCCTTATTCTCAATATCTTGTGTGACCTTTAAGCAGCTCAAGTACCCGGATAATCCAAAGATCAGGTTGAATACGAGTCTGGCTATGACTGACGTGGGGTTATCCATTACCTTGGAGCGAACGATACATTAATGTTCATTATTAGACATCGGATGTTTATGGAAATGCTTATTTTATTCTAGCGAACTTTTTTTAAAGGCTGATAATATATGTGCACGAATCGTGACAAATGATGACATATAACGAAGTTTTATAATGCTTATTTTTGCTTATTTGAGCATAAATGCCTTTTTTTGCATAAATATCTTTTTAGGACATTTTTATTATTTTTATACACAATGCTAAGATATCGGCTAAAATCATAAAAATCGGTGATGGTCCAACGTGACCATTCGTTACGAAATCTTGAATTCACGTCTTGGTATTTTAAATAACGAGCTAATTCTTGAACGTATACCAACTGATTTTTCTCCATTTCCCTATTTCATAAATACCAGTCATGATCTGAGAACATGGTCGATTGACAATACACCGAGGACACCAACATTTTTAGTGGAAATAAATATAAATTCCCAGAAGGTTTCGGTGTTGCTAGTGTTGGACTTCTAAAATATATACCAGTCACATCATTCAGATATCGTTCTCCGCATTCAAACTTATTTTGTCTCCCAGTCGTCGCAAATTTGAAATTGTGATCCTTAAAAAGTTACTGGTAATATGCAAATATTACTTGTTAATACAAACCGTTAAGAATAAAACGTAGAAGAGATGTAAATATGTAAATCTAGTTTTACATTAAATGTACGAACTTGTTTTGTGCATTTAAGTTTACAAAATCACAGACAAAAATTATAAACAATTTTTCATTTATGTATGTAACTTATAATAGTGCCTTTTTTCTCCTTATTCTTGACATTTCCAGTGCCTTTTTAGGCGCCTGAAAGACGATTTTTTAATACCTAAACATCCGATGTCTATTCATTATAATGATCCAAAGGAAAGTGGGAATAAGAGACAAGGGAAACCTAAGATAATCTTCTGCGAAATCACTTTGCCCATCAGAACGATGAGCCCCCGCATTATCTAAGCCTGACACTTCCGGCATATTTTTTCGCTTATCGTTTTCAAGTTTAATTTGTGCTCTTCAAGTTTATCGACGGTGTCCGGATGGCATTGTGAATTAGTGATGCGACATAGCTGTCGATGTGCATGTTTTTATGAAAACATTGATGTTTTGCAGCCGTTGTTTTGTTAAACATCGATACCTAGAGCTCGTCATTTTTACGTTTTCAATGTTTTGTTTGTAAATGATTCATTCCAGTAACATCGGTTTTATTTTTGATCATAAAAATTTAATTACATCGATGTTTTTTTGTTGATGTCGCAACTCTTTCAGGAACTTTAAGCACGGCGTAGTATACAGCAGTAGTGAGTTTTAGCGCCACGCCTCATGTAGTGACGTTATAACTAACAGACACGTGACGGACCTTGAAGTCATAAAGTCTTACGTTAGGCCTAAGGCACAACCTTAAACCTTCATAAATAGTGTACGTCTAGGGAGTCTCTACGGTCACTGTTCAAACGGCCTAATGGTCACCTAAAATCAGAAAGTTTTCATTTTCCAAATCAAATAAACTGATTCTAGAATGTGAGGCAAATACGTTACCAACTCCACAACTCTGGTAAGAATTAAGCGTAAGCAATGATTTAGAATGTGCGGCAAATTCTTTACCAACTCCGCTGCTGGGGCAAGGATTAAGGGAAAATATTACAAAGGTGTCAGGTAAGAAATTCGCGAAAAAGAAGTGGAAATCATATCTTTGTTATGTCTTACGCTCATAACAAAGGCTGTCCTTAGCTATTTCCTTTATTCTCAAGAAAAGTCGATTCAAAATCCCAGACTGAATACTCATCATGCAAGGCCACAAAATCTAAAACTCCTTACTCCGTACTAGGCGATTTATTTACTCTTGACTCGAACCGTGGTTCCAATGTCTCACCACTTGCCTACACTCTTTAATATACTATGCAGCTTCTTTGTTCGACGCTTGAAATGCTTCTTTTGTTACAAGGCATAACGCGGTGTCGTAACTGCTAAAGCTCTTCCGAACGTTGTACCTTACGACCGTAAAACGTCGTTAGTCACGTGATCAATAGAGTTTAAAGATGTCTCCTTACGCTGGCGCTAAAACGCACTAACTCTACCTCTCTATATACTCGAACTGCGCATGCGCAGAAGGTCGATATTGATGTCGATTGCTGTATGCTACGCTGTGCTTAAGGTCCTGATTATGCATTCAGTTCCAGCGGTCCGCTCTGCACCAGCCTTGGCCTGGCATCTCCCGGTTGTCGCCCCCTCGTGTCTCGTCACTCGGGCTGTCACTTACCTCTTGCCGCGACCCGCGCCGCCCCAACGCCCTTGGGGTGCTTCGGGTGCCGCTTTGGGTGGGGATAATTGGCAGTTTTAGCGCCGGGCGTAAGGTTACGTTGGTCGTGTGACTGGCGGCGGTATTAGGATCGTAAGGCGCAGCATTTGATGAGCTTTACCAATTGCGACGTTGCGTTATGCTCTGTAACAAAATAATGATTTCAAGCGCTTAAAAAACAAATTTCATAATACGAATGTATCAGCTTTGTAAGTAGCTGACGAGACTTTGAATTTCGGTATGAATCAGAGTACATAAATACACAATAATATATGCAATATCGAACAAGAAGTCCTAGATTTTCTTGTCCTACGCGATGACTTTGCAGCCTGAGATCGTGAAAATGCTTTTGTCAATAATGTGACAAATAATATGTTTGCAGTGAACGCACGGCATAACTAAGAGAACTTCATGGTTTCAGCGGTTTTTCGTGATTTTTATTCTGCTCCCTCTAGAAGTTTTTTCCGTTAATTCGTACAGAATTGTCAATGTTGGAAAAGTTTAATTACAACCTCCTCACAAAACAGAAATTGTTCATCAGCGCTAGAAAAATTCAACAAATCCTGTGTATCGGAAGTCATTTTGCTGTTTGTAAGGTGTCCTTAGGGAGCACTATTTATGAAGGAATGATATCGTGCCGAATGAGTAAGGTGAAGCGGTGTGGCAATTAACGTCATCAGGCAGATGTAGATCAATAATATCCCATCGATTCAATTAATTAGAAAACTACGAAATAGCTTTAATTTAGTTTTTGTTGCTTTTAGCGTTTATAGTAAGAATACCTCATGCCTGTATACATAGCTGACCAACCCACCAGTGCATCATGCGTCAGTGCGAATCGGGCTGTCTACAATACCTGCTAAAAGTTGCCGGTGATATTACTGTATTTTTATTACTATCCACAAAGTTTCTGTGATCATCACAGCAGATTTTGACTTTATTCGTTTTCGATCTCACCATCTCTGGTGGTGAAGTGAGTGTTGAGTGTTAGTTTGGAAATCGAAAATTGCATTGCGCGGATACAGCGAATTTTTTAAAGTAATTTGCGAAATTATGAACAATTACGGGGAATATAAAACATTTTTCCGTAATCCGTTCTGGGAAAAAGCGTTCCTACCAATTGTAGCGTAAATATGATTAGCAATTATCGAAATAGCGCTGAACGGAATTTCAACTCGACAAATTGACAGTCGCGCCCGAAAATTTGTGTACTCGTATTCAGGCAATACATTATATTCAACATTTCATTTTTATATCCCGAGGCATGTAAATATGTTAACAAAATCAAACGTAAATCTTGATTTATACCTCGTTTTACCATCTAGCAAAACAATATAGGAATATGACTAACTGCAAGGATTAGATTTCTTCAGTCTGTTCCGGCTCATGAAAACTGCTCACTTCATCTTCTCAGTGGTCTTCACACATTTCTTCTCCCTTTTAACTTGTAGTTCAAGGCAACTTTGACTATCCTTTCTTCGGGGATTCTTAATACATGTTTTTTTCATTTTATCTATATTATTTAATAATGCCGCTCACACTTTAAAATTTTAATTCGTTTCTAATTTATTCACTGTCCTTTTGATCAAGAAATGTATAACCTGTTGTGGTTCGAAGAAACTTCTTTTCAGCCGATTCTAGTCTTCTAGGCTGCTATATTTACATGTATATTTCTTTACATATGCCAGGGATGCCGTGTTAAGATTTTGATTCCGATGCTAAAAAGTGTGTTCCGCGCCGAGAAAACATCGCGAGGTATTTCCTTACTGAAAGTGGGCGATATGCCATTTCGCCCATTCCACATTCTAGATTTTAAAAATTGCTAAAAATACAAAATTTTATTATAAGCTGAAAAAATATAGTAATTGTGTGTTTGACGGTCGGTGCGGTATGTTTCTGAAGGCTTTCAATCTGCGATGAAATGTGGAATAGATCGCAAAATGTGAAAACATTTAATTTGAGAGAAGCCGTGTTTATTAATTTATAATTAAGATTTAACAGACGAAACAAAGTAAAATTAATAAGAACAATTGAAAAACTGATTGTAGAAACATGAGCGCGTAGGGTCATCTGAAGGGGTCTCAGCTTCCTCAATTCGCTGTACGGAGGTCACGAAAAGAAAAGGAAAGCTTTACACGTACGGCGCACGCGTAGCTTCTTACGCTTTTATATTTGTTTATCTTTTATATTTATTTTATATTTCATTATCCCGTTTTATAATTTTTTTGAAAATATTTAAAATTATTTATTCTCTCAAAATTTTGCAATGCACAGGGTGGCAGGTTTTATGATATGATGGAAAACAACATGAATTTCTAATTGCATTTCTGCAATATTTTAAGGTAAACGTTTAGACTATCTACAGCTTCGTACAGCGTACCCATAAGGGATCGGTACGCAGATAACGGTGAAATTAGTTCTTATTTCCTTATTTTAATGGAAAAATCTAAAAAAGGATCAAAATAATTTTTATCTCAGAGTCTTCCCTTATTAATAATTTTCTCAACAAATTCTACAAAATTTTTATAATGCCGAAAAAGTCTTGTTTTGAAAATGCGATTTCAAAAAATTTGAGGAGCTAAATTCTACCATTATTAGCCATACCAGACTCCGGTAGGTCTCTTAATCAGGCGGCTCTCGCTTCATTCGTCGTGAACACCATCATCTGCTCCAGACGCAACTAATCTTCCACCCCCGCCGAGCCCAATCGCCGCCTCCCTCCGCCGGGCGCTGCGTGCGTGGTGGCTGCCCCCCCCCCCCCGCTGCCGCCGCACAGTGGGTCAAAGTCGCGCGTCATTTGGGTTCTTTGATTTTCAAGTAATAATTCAGTGATCCCAGCGTATAATTGTCGTTTTTTGTTTCTTTGTTTTATTCTTTTATTTTTTAGTATTATTGAGATTCCAATAGTTTAGTATTATAATCGAATTTCTCCCTCCCCGATGGCCGATCTGAAAATGATGGCGAAGCTTTAGAAAGCTGAGAACCTAATAAATAAAAGTTGGTGAAGACTACCTTATATTTAAATTATTCGACTGCCAACTTCATCTTAGTAGTAAATCTACATTAATTAACCATATGTTTGTTCATGAAACCGTTATATATAGTACATTATACTCAGGCAGAAATATATTCCCATGTAATTTTTCACTTTTTATAGACAACTAATGACGTTATTCATGCACAAAGCTAATAGTTACATATTCGTTTGTCATCATATAAAACCTTATTATCACGACATTTTGAGGTCACCTTTACTCTGTCTTCAGGTAACAGGAAATCCAGAGTGAACTATCTCGTACATTAATTAATTTACATTCATCCATTACATTTTCCAATATTTATATTATTAAGATGAATATCTCACCTATGCGGCTTTCTTCTGAATGTAATGCTATTTTAGTCGAAACATCGACATCACTTTGGAAGTGATGTATTACAAAATAACACGTCTTCATCGTCTGAGTTTAGCTCAGAGCCAGCATTACAGCTGTCTCTACAGCGACTCTGACCGGATGGTCCCAGGATTCGAGTCTTGATGGTAGCAGGATTTATAGTTACTATCGAAAAAGCTAGGTCGAATTCAGCCGCTGTCTGGAGGAGAATTCTAGAGGCCGACTGCTCTGATCGGTAGTGTTCCATGATTTCCACGATCGTTACTAGGTGAAAACCGGAACAGTATCCTAACAAACGGGCCACGGACGGCGCACGATCTTTCCTTCCTCCTCCTTGTTCTATCGTCACCCCTTACTTACATACACTTACACTTAAATACACTGCAGTACCATGTCGGGAGACCAGACGGCAGTTTGGAATGTCTCCCGTCTGTGGCGGTTCCCCACTGGAGGAAATACCTAGAGAGGGAATTCCTCCAAATGCCGGCGTGTAGATCAGCGCTGCATCTCTATCCAGCGGGGGAGGAATCCACCACCTTCCACAATAAAACATTCACTGCACTAACGGGACTAACGGCAGTAGCAAGTGACGTGCTCAGAAACGTCTATAGTTCAATAAATCAATCAATCATACAAGAATTCCAATGTCTCCGGTTGCTGCAAAAACACGCGATGTTTTGGCGCGCCATTTTCTCCCTTTGTGCCCACTGCGCGTGGGCGAATACGCCGCGCGCCGTCGCCTAGCAACGAGCATCTGTATGCGGGCGCCTGCCCACAACGCGCGAAGCGACGCGGCGCGGCGTGGGGCGTGGCATGGCGTGGCGGGTCCACGTCGATTCCTATGCTGGCTGGCCGGCGAGGGATGTGGCGAGGGCTGGCGGGACGGGGCTCGTGTGACTGGGCTGGGCGTGGCGGGGTTTGCTGGGAAAAGGAAAGGAAAGGGGCGGATGGAGGTGAGGCGGGGCAGCGTGTGGCAGAAGAAGACCGGTAGAGGTGAGGCGGGGCGCGGCAGTAAGTAATGGATAGAGACCAGGAGGTTCGTGGCGGGAAAGGGCGTGTTGAGACCAGACGTAGTGGGGTGGGGCGAGGCGTGGTGAGGAGAGGCGTTGCGAGGCGTGGCGACCTGTTGCGAGGCGAGGTCAGGCGTGGCGTGGCGAGACGTGGCGAGGTGGGCCAAGGAGTACCGTGGTGTGGCTTGGCAAGAGAGGTTTGTAGCAAATCGCGGCATGCCGGGAATAATCTCCATGACCAACACATGCAATAATCTCCGGTTAGGCAGTGTCAGACATTCACGTTCCAGGGAAGACGTGAGACGAGACATAGGGAGACTAAGGGTCATATTTATAAACCTCTGCCAGGGGTCTCCCACGCCTAGCAGGCTGCCAGTGTTTGGTTTTGCGATTTATGAACGGCCCCCAACCAGTTCCAGTCGCCCCTTGTCCTCCCAGCTAGCCCCCAGATGGCAGGCCCCTAAGCGCTCTGCTGGCAGAGCTTCATAAATACGATCCTTAGTGGCCGGGACAGAATTCTTGCGGATTCTTGCTTGTGAGATGTATTGGCGACTTGAAGATGGAAAGGAGAGACATGATGATGTTGGTGGTGGAGGCGACGCGGCGGCACGTTATCGATGAACGGGGTAATCCGCCTGACCTAGTGCAGCGGTTCGCGCCCTATAGTGCGTCACGTACCCTCCGGAGGGTCGGTCGCGGTTTAGGGGTCCGCTAGAAGCCCGGAAGCGTCGAACTCGGCTTAGGGCTGAGGCGGGTTTACGAGGGGAAGTAAAGCCTGCGATTAGCCAAGATAGAGAAGCGCAGAGGAGAAACTACCGACCCACTATAAAGATTTTGTAGCATTAAGCAAGCCTAGAAGAAACCTTGAATATCTTTTTGCCATAACTTTTTTACCAAATTAAATTGACAAAATCAAAAACCTATTTACTAAAAAGATCGAGTTATAATCTAATGCATTTATTGAATATTCAACACAAACTCCGGTGATGCAAGATTAGCACACAGCTAGTCCCAGAAAAACAATTACGGATATAGGTGATACAAATGGTCTGTGCTTGAGAGTGCAAGTATTTTCGAGAAAGTGGAACAAAATGCTATTAAAAACATACTTGCCTTCATTTACTTACTGTAATAGTTTACCAGTGAGCTGGAAGAGCAAAAATACCGTTGTATGAAACTCCACAAAATGGTTTTCCAAAAACCGGCATGTACATCGTTCGAGAGCAACGAATAAAATATTCTCGTGAAAAAGTTGCTCTAAATTAAATATTTTAACAAAAATAATTTCCACGAATACTGCAACAACGTAGTATAATATTTACGGAGACACAGAGCAGCGCAATACAGTACAGTACAGCACAGTTCAAAAATTGTATTGTAATTCTTTTGTATAGTCTACCGCCTTAAAATAATAATTGCCACGAAATGTGCATCGGTCAAAACAGCAAACCTACTAGATGTACTATCACTTTTTGATGTAGATTTGTATTAAACTTATTTTTAAGTCATTTATGTGAATACGTTTTGTTATATATTATTTTGAAATTACATTCCCGTCATTCGATGGAGCTGCAACCCGCAGTTAACACCCCCTCCACGTAGAAACGACCAACAGCAGCATTGTCGACTTGTGAGCGGCGTCGCGTCCGGGCCCATGTCCGATGCCCGTGTGGACAGACGCCTCCGCCCAGGAGTCACCCTGGGCACGTGCAGCCGCCGGGCGGGGGGGGGGGGAGGGTGCACCTCGCCCGAGGCGGGCCATCCCTCTTGCCGGCGCTCGGCGCGAGCGGAGGCGACGCGGGGCACAGCGGCCGCCGCTGGCTGGCGCGGTGGCGCGGCGCGGAGCAAATATTTAACCGGCGGCGGCGACGACGTGCTCGGCGCGGGGCGGGGCGGGGCGGGGCGGGGGAGGGGGCGGGGACGGGGACGGGGCGGGGGCGGGGCGGGGGGAGGGGCGGGGAGGGGCGGGGCGGAGCGGGGCGGGGAGAGTGGGCCCCCGGGCTTACGGAGGCGGAGAGCTCGCCGCCCGCCTTCGCCGCAGCCCAAACAACGCCCCTGCATGCCCCTGCATCGCCTTCACGAGCTACTGTTGCTTCACGAGCTACTTCCGCGGCGTACCCGTGAATCGGTGACTCGCTGAAGCACTCACGCTGTGCCCACAGGCCCGTTATCCACGCCCCGATTCTGCAATCAATCAAGCCTTATTTTACGTAGTCATCATCAGGACTGCTTTTTCGCCTGGCCACAAACATTTCGCCATGCTCCTTTCGCCATCTAGCAGAGAAAGGAGGTATCACTCGGGCGACGAAACAAGGCAATTGAATTTAGCTCAGAGGCTTTTTTGAGATTTGAAGATTTTTTACATGCAGTAAATCTATAACATGGGACAATCGGATCTACTTTCTTTCCGGAGGAAGACGTACGGAGCATTTTTTCGCTCTTAAAAATGTACGTATTTGATCGGTTTTGAATCCGCAAACATTGGTACGACCGTCTGGTACTAACCAGCACACCACTGGAGCCGTCACCGCCTCCCCTGCCTTCTCGCGCCACCCCCGCTGCATCCGGTTTCCCCGATCCCCACGTCGTCCGCGCTGCTCCAAGATCCCCTCCAACCATCCTGCCTCTGTACTCCCCGTACCTCTGGCTGCCCATGGCGCCCCCTCTGCCTTCGCTTTCTTCTTCCCGCTGATCCCCGGACTTTTGCATCCCGCGGTCAATTTTTCGTAAGTTTTTTACCTGCCTCTTCAAAAAACGTGTCCCGATTGCATCCTGGGTTCGATTTTTCTCAAGCTTTTTACCTGCCTCCTCAAAAAGCGTGGACCGATTGCATCTCGCGGTCAATTTTTTCCCAAGCTTTTTATATGTCTCCCCGAAAAGCATTGCCCGATTCCATCCCCCAGTAAATTTTCCCCAAGCTTTTCACCCGCCTCCTCAAAAAGCGTGGCCCAATTGCATCCCGCGGTCAATTTTTCCGAAGCTTTATCGTGCCTCTCCAAAAAGTATTGCCCGATTGCATTCCGCGGTCAATTTTTCCCAAGCTTTTTACGAGCCTTTCCAAAAAGCGTAGCCCGATTGCATCCCGCGTTCAATTTCTCCCAAGCTTTTTACGTGCCTCCCCAGAAAGTGTGGCCCGATTGCATCCCATCCTGCTTTCCACGTGAGTATAAAGATGAGCTCGACTAGGTATCAGTGCTTCGATGATCCTCTTTGCACGAATGCTCCGTTTAACATTGTTCATTGGGTCTTAATATTGTACAGGTCAGATATGTTAAGGAAAGGTTGTTATTTAAAAATTAAACAGTATTGAGTATTATCAAATTATTGAAACTGATCTCTACGTACCATATCGTGGGTTGCTCCAAGGAGGAGGGTAAAGGAAGTAATGGTCTTCCCTTGGACAGAATGAAAATAATAGTATTTTAGTGAGATAACATACGCAGTTCCTTTGATTCTGCGTTGAAGTGCGAGAATATCTATTTACATTACTTATGAATGGAAACTTACCTACATTGTTTCCTTTTCCCCCCTCCCGAAACACCGGTTGGATGCATTCAGACTACGCTTTCTCAGGAAGCCAAAAGTGAAAGGGGATTAACTGGGATGTAGGAGTTAGAGAAAACTGATCGCCGGATGCAACCCGGCGATACAGGTGTACCCCAGGCAGCGCTCCAGTAACCACTGCTATCCACGACACCCACTTCGTGCCCTCGGACCAACGTGTGGATCTGCAGTGCTAATCCTTAAACCAGACCGGCTGGAGCAAATCCAAAAAGTATTATAGGTGGGGGGATGTATAACGTGCGTCTATACCCACATTTCCATTTTCTACCAGGATTTCTCCCGGGGTGGGCACCTAGGTTACAATTTTTGCACTTAGGTTACACATTTTTTTCTTTACAGCATCAGAAAGTATTATCGCGGGAAAGTAAAATCAAAGCATGTTTCCGTATGACGCGACAGAAGATTCCCTTGTGAGTTCTTTCACTGCTCCTCAGGACCGCGTCTCCCCAGCCTCTCCAGTCTCCCCTCCCCCGCGCAAACCCCAGCCTCACAAACATCCCCCGAGCTCCTGCACAAACCCGTCCCACCGCTCGGTCTCCGGTTTATTCTCGACGTGCCTCCAGCTCCAACTGCTTTTCTCCACTTGCCTCTGCGCTCTATAAGACGGTCAGCTTCTTCTGCTACGTCGCCTTTCGGCGACTGCTCTTTCCTCACTCGAACCTTAGATCACTCGAACGATAAGTATCCACCCTGCCATCCTTCTATTCGATCATTTTCCTCAATCATTCACCCCTCTGATCCTCTCGAAGATGCCCACTCTCCAACCGCTGCAACAATTTATATTACTCTTCACTCCTTACTCTTCTCGCCATTCCTCCCAATGCAATTATTTTTCTCGCTCGCTTCCCAACGTTTCGTTGTTCTTCATATGAAGTACCATTTATTCTCTCAGTCCCACCATTAGTCTTAATCCATCATACACTGCCACGTGATAGTAATATTTTATTCTATTTTGTATCTTCATTCCAACATTTCAATCCTCTATGTAGGAAACATAGACGCGGAGTGGGGAAGAGCCCTATTGAAGGTCTTAATAAAGTTATACAATACGTGCTACACAATTTACTCGTACGTATTTGAGTATGTAGAAAAGGTTTGGAAGTGAACTTGAATAATAAGAAATTGATTATGATTTTCTGTATTGTATGAATGTGAAATAGAATGCATATAATATTATATAAATCAACACCAATCAGTGTGGGAAATTTAGTTTCGATATTTGTCAATTAGGGAACTAGATTACATGCACCAATAATCTGTGAAATATATATCCATTTGTGCAGTAAAAATTCGAAAATGTGCAATAGAATGTGCTCAATAACCTGCATAATACATAACAATCCATCAATAAAGTTTCTCAGGTTTTTCGCGCAGTACGTCCGTTCATTCGGCTCTCCACTGTAGTCGCTCTTCGCCTGGAAGTCCTTCTAGGAAATCCCATTCACCGCCTGTGGCGCTGTGGGGCTGGGGTTGTCAAACAGCCGTTCGCGAAGATCTTTCTGGTCGATCGCGGTGGGAAAATAATTCAGAGAAACTTCTCAATAACTGACACGCTTCAGGTGAAAATAAATGTCCGTTATTTGGAAGTGTCTGCTCCAGAAAAAGTGAAGGGTGTTGCACAATGGGAAACTAAGCATATAACATGTCTGGGAATGAATTTTACCATCTTTTTGGGGATGTAAAGCGATGAAAAATGATCACTTATTGCGAAAGAACATACTAGGAAAGTGTGCATAACGGAGTTAAATGCATTTATACATCTGGTATTTGCCCCATTTTAGTTATTCCCTTATGCAAAGATGTTTGGCAGGTCACGTTCTGTCGCAATCTAGACGTATCTGCCTAACAAGTATGCATACGGGATTGACTAAAATCAGAAATAAATGCCACGTATACAAATTCATACAACTACGATAGACGATTTTCCACTATATGTTCATTGTCGAAAAGTTATGATTTTTCGAGTCACCTACGTGTTGTAGAAGTTTGTAACATTTATTCTGAGACACTTGTACATTAGTTTAAGAACATATTGTTTTATATTTCTGCATTCAATGAGAAAAAATATATGGTGAATTTAAAGCTCCTCTAATGATCCACAAATAATAATGTTTACTTCTGCATTTTTAAACATAAATACGCTTACATAAATACTATTACGAAGCAATGCGCGGTGTGTATAATGGAAAAATCTGCTTCTAAGGTCATCTTCAAAAACTCTCCCCATGATGGTAAATCACTACCGATTTTAGATTTTGAAAGTAGCAATCCCCCGTGCAAGGATTGGTTTGTTTGCTGCGCTCTAGCTCCGGCAGATTCGGTAATCAAAAGTTCTTTGCTGTCCGGATGTCGCCGCATTGAAGGTTGTGGTGCTCACTTACGCACTTTCTATCATCTAGTCGTGGCCTTCCTCAGGGCTGGCGTGTCCCACAGCCTTCGACGAGGCGTCACCCGGACAGCCAAGATCATTTGCATGACTGGCCGCGAAAGCCTGCCATTTTTCGTTTGTGTTATCGTTTGCAAACGGCTTGTGCAGGCGAAAGGCAAGACTTAAAAAAATTAAATGCTGAAAAACAAAATTATCTCAATATGAACGGTTTAGGTGCTTACCAATTACCACTAGTAAGGCTTGCTCAGACCGGCGCAAGTATTTTGCTCTCAGAGCAACCGCGAAAAAAATTGCGCTTGCTTCGACTTCGGAAATCGCACTCGTGTTCACGCCAAAGCATAGGGAAGTGTAATTATCACAGACACACTTCGACGGGTCAACGCCAGCTACTGACAGAAGTTCTTATTGCAACAACAATGTCGGATGAAGAAGAGGCAACACTAGTAGAACAAATAATTATCGGAAGAGGTGGCTCAGGGCATCAACTGATGTCACTACAGTGCCTCTGATCGGGTGGTCATAGTTTCGAGTCCCGACGGTGTCAGGATTTTCGACACCAGCTTGTCAGCTAGACAGAATTCAGTCACTGCTTGGAGGAGAATTCTAGAGGTCTCGGCAGGTAGATTCTCTGCTCTGAACGGTAGTTTTCCGTCGTTTCTCCGATTAAAACCAGGCGAAAGCCGGAGCAGTACCCCAACAAACTGATCACTGACCACACGCGATCTTTCCTTCCTCTTCCTTGTCTTATCCTCAACCCTTACTTACACACACACGCACATGCACTACACTACCACACATGGCGGGAGACCGGTTGGGAGCTTAAAGCTTGTCCCAGCTGGAGCGGTCCAGCTAGGATGGCGCTGGAACTCTCCAGCCAGCGAGGCAAGATCTCCCACATCCCGAGCAAAAATAGGCACCACACTTACGGGACTAATGACCTTGGCAGTTGATGTGCTCGGAATCACTAATAACCAGCGAAAAAAGGTTAGGTATAGGCTTTCCCCAAGTTGTTAAAATGTTATATCTTCTGTACATATCGGATGATTTCCGACTACTACATTTTATTTCTTTTTTCAATTAGAATTCGAAATGGATCCACCAAATGAACTTAGGGCGAAAACCTGTGGAGAATTCTATTCTTTGATGCCTCAGATACAAATATTAAAAGAAAATATTTTACGTGTATTTTAGAAAGAGAAGTGACTATGTATGTGATGCTATCTCCCTTATATTAGTGAAGCTGACCTCCTTATGTTTGTGTAATCTTCATGACATATACAAGTCTGTAATATCACACCATTTTTCTTTTTCATCATTTTCTTGCGCGCAGATTAACAACTGCAACAAAATTCGTGATCAGCAACAAATTTATTACGTCAAATTCGCGGGAAATAAGTCGCCGCATAATCGTAGTCGCTGTGATGGACTATCTGGCCGACCTGAAGATACTACTCCTGAGACACTTCTCGGCCTCAGTGACAATACAGGAGCGGCGAAATAGCAGCAAAAAAATCGCGTATAAGAGGCAGCCTTAAGAAATTACCGCAATTCGAGTATTATAATATTAGTATCGTGTAAAGTTCTGTAAAATATAATGTGTTTAGATCCAAGCTAATATTATTAATAACATTATATTCTCATATAGAGTTCCCCATTTCTAACGGATAAAATGTCACTCAGTTTGGTACAAAATTCCTCATTCTAGATTTATTTGTTAACGAGAAAAACATTAATGTAATAATGATCGGACTTATTAATTTCATACTTCAGCTAGATGCAGAATTATTTGCATACAATTTTCATTTTTCTGAGGGCAATAAACCGGTTTGTCGCATTGGGAATTTTCCCTATGGCAACTACAACATAGCGTGAAATTATTGTGTATTTTTCATGTGAATCGAGATCGCTTGTGTAAGCACATGCAAGCGCGAACTAATTGCAAATACCGAAAGGTAAACATAGAGGTAGATTTATTCTACGCCAGTCGTTGCTCTAGGTCCTAGAGCAACGACTGGCGTAGAATTAATCTGCCTCTATGTTTAGTCTAGTGTCTAGGAGCATTTCGCTGAAAAGGCGATGGTCTCGCATACGGCACGAGAATCTGAATGTATCTGCATCGATACTCCTACAAATCAGTCAACTTGTAGATTAATAAATTTATGAAGAATTTACTATTAGTACAATACAAAATAATTGACAAGTGACGGTACGAAGCATTCCAGAGAAATACTGTTCTGCTGTAAATAAGTTTTATTTTCTCGCGGTGTGTCGTGGGAGTCCAGATTTAGATCCAGAGAAATTCTCTTGTCGCAAGGTAGTGTTCAGTTAAAGTTCACGAGTTCAGAAATACTGGGAATTTGCTAGACCACTGCTTTCTGACATTAGGGAAATTAAGGGGGGTTAAGCTCATAAATTCCTGAGGAATGTGTTTGGTAATTTCTCTTTAGTTCCTTTTGTTCAGTCTTGAATTGAATATCTGAACACAAATGTTTAATCTTTTCACCACACAACTCATAAAAACAATCATGCAACTGCAAGTGTTTTCTTATTATTATTTTCACTGATACGAGGTTGAGTGAATACATTGAATGAACGTTTCTTCCCGAGAATAAGATACTTAAAGTCGCAAGGACACAGCCACTCTTATCAGAGTTCACCGAAAACGTGATCCAAGTATTTTTTGTTTAACGGCACTTTATTAAAAAATTGCAGCCGTTTTCTAGAAAATAATTTTTAAAAATTGCTTATATTTTGGAACGGATATTTTGATTTGGGTGCATTTTTAAAAAGAAGCCTTACCAACGTTTTCAAAATTTCCAAAATTTTCTCAAAAATGGGTACATTTTTGATTAAACTTTTTGCCCCGTAGTTAGTTTTCCAGCCTTTAGTGTTGTTGCAGCGTAAAGGATGCTTAAAAATTACGCAATCTTATATTTGTTGAAATCTTTGAATATGTGAAAATCCCAAAAGGATTTTTTTTTCAGCGAACTCTTAATTTAGAATATTGCAAAAGTATAATAGTGATGATAGAGATTTTTTGCTGAAATTAAATCTGTTCGAAAAAATTATATATTTAAAGAAGGTCATGAACAATTTAAAAATGGCTGTAGTTTTCTCGTAATTTTTGCTTCGCGTTGTAGCAATATACTTTTAATTTTTTTTAAATGCCTCCTAATTTTTTAATATTTTTCCTCGGATAGAGCAAATATTTAAAAATAACGCAGGTCCCATGTTCTGCGAACTCTGTATTGCCGATAATTGGAGACATTTGATAATAGAGATTGTCCTTAATGAAATTTGTTCTTTGAAACAATATCTTGAAATATTGTCAATGAAAATGTGTGAGGTTTTGAAAATTGCAAATGCAAATTATCAACTTTTTTAAGTATCAGAAAGGTTGAAATCAGTCTTGTGGATAGGGATGCAGAGGTAAAGTACCTGGCGTGTTAACTCGTAAGAGCCTGAGTTTGAATCTCGGCACGGAAGCAACTTTTTACTGATTTAAAACACTTTTTTAGGTTCATGTAGTATTATAATATTAGGTAGAAGTTACAAACAATAGTAGAAAGTATATGCTGTCGTAGCAACTAGTTTTGTGTACATAATTTGTAAGAATCTGTTTTTTCTCTTTTCTGTTTCTAAATGTTCGTATTATGTGCATATATTTTTATTGTTGAGAGCTGGTTTGAAATGTTGTATGTAACGAAGTATCTACTTTGATGTTAATTGAAAATTAGCAGTGATAATGTATGGTTTTAAGTCATTTTTTCTCATTTCAGGTGAGTACCAGCCCACTTCCTTCTGTCTGAGCTAATAAGTAAGTAAATTAATCGGAAGATCTTAGAATTATAATTTATCCTATCTTCATCCCAAGATCCGTGAAGTAAAGTGTTTACAGCGAAACTGTACCTATAAAATAGCACAGTAATGTTATGCTGCGAAATAACCATACCACAAAGAGATTATGTAACAAAGAGACTGGGAGAGTTATGAAGAGATTTTTGTTACCTTAGCTATTACGCTGGTAGCCCGAAAAAACCTACAGCCTGCTCTGACAATTGATATCGGTATTGTATTGGCACTTATTAGGGCATAGAAATGCTTTTCAAACTGCCGGTCATGCAGAAAAGAAAGTAGGCGTAAATAGCCGAGGCACTACACTATAAATCACATATCTTGTTAAACGAATAAACGAGGTGTGTAATTGACATTTGTTTAAAACATCTCGTAGTAGCACTGAATGGTAAACTACACGCCTCTTTGGAACACTGCGCTTGACAGGTTGCTCAGAAATGTCCTGTGTCTTCAAGTTAATATTATTTTGGTATTATTTTTTTTAATCGAACAATATGATCAGCGGTTTTATGTTGCCTATGACTCGGCTTATTACAGGCGTTAGTCTCGTACAGAGGAACGTGGATATCACAAATCTGAAAGGAAAAAGAACAAGTACAAGTTATCGAATATTTCACCCTATCGAAATTCGATTTACCGAACATTAGTTACGCGTGTAGGGAGGTGAAGGGAATGATGAAAGTTCGAAACATCGAGGAACCCAAGTATAGGGGTTCGAATTATTCTGAACGACACTCACCTGTTCAGACACTGAAATATTATTATCCATCAAGTTGTCCAATGAAAATATATTTATGATTGGCACTTTTTTGTCGCGGTTTCCTTAGAAAATGACCATTAAAGTCCTCAAATATATATGAAATTTACTCCTTAGAGTATGGTAGGTTATAAATTACAAAGTTGCTCAAGTGCGGGGAGGGTTGAGGCAGCATTACGTAGGGGTACGGGGGGGGTCAAAGTTTAGTGTTATGTAATACTGATATTTTTTTCAACATTTGTTGAAATAATTTTTTTCAGTCTTATACTTAACGATTAAAATATTAAATAATTACTTTTTAAAAATTAAATAAATTGATGTAATTAAATGTAACAAAATTGTTACAATTGTTACAAAAATTGTTACAAAAACAAAAATTGTTACAAAAAATGGAAATATTTTTCATTAATTTTTTGATTGAAAGGGTAGGATTACGAAAAAATATTCAAAACTGATCTATTTTCTAGAATCCAATTAATTGGCTCAGTAGACTCTCCCCACGCAACATCCACGAGGGCATGTGAACGGCTTTCTTGTCAAACATTTTCATGTCTATGCGTTCTTCCTTCTTTCAAATTGTCCCCCATCATTTTGTTAGGTGTAGTCAATTAAATCTAACGTTCATTATCACAAATTGAAGTATACGACACAAATAAAATTAATACATATAGATTTTACTATATCATTTATTTTTACTTCTTATAAATAGGGGGGGTGTTTTCGGGAGCGTTACTTAATTTTTAGGGGGAATTCAATCGCGCGTTATGAGTGAGTGAGGGGGGAGCAGAGGAGGTATTATAAATACTCAAAATTAGCGTTACATAATTTATGGACGGCCCCTTAGTACTGTGCATCGTCGATTTAACGTAGTAGCTCATGTTGCTTGTACCTCGGGTTCCGCGCTAATAAAAATCAAACGCTCTCTGCTTTATAAAAAATACATGGATTTAAAGGATTTAATCCAGGTTTCATGTTTCCTGGTTTCATGCTTTTCTAAACTGAAACTGTTACCTCTTGCATTTTTGCTTACTAATGCAGTCGTTCAAAAGAAACAATATTTAACAATGTTTATTCTGTTCGATATGGTTCGAGTATGAGGAGGTGCTGAAATAAGTGGTAATGGCGGAGAATTCAGCCTCTCTTTGTAGAACAACAACATGATTTAAGGAATATGAGGTCGTCTGTTATTTGGTTACTAATGTGAAAAATATCCTGACTTTTTCAATGCAGACATATTAACTCAATTTTTCAGTATCATTATTTGCGTCGAGTGTGAGCAAAGTCTCCTATAGTTCGACGCTTTGTAATGGGCCTTTTCTCACAACACGGCGAGAACGGAGGCACCATTCTGACTTGCCTACCCTAACCTACTCGGAGAGGCATGAGGAAGAGAGGAAATGAGACTCATCAGGCGGGCACTTGCGAAACTGAGATTTGCAAAAATGTTTGTTGCGTCTTCGTTAACGCAATGCGTCTCTGAACCCTTGTTGGGCGTTGGGCGCTTACCATGTAAGTAATTTTGCGTTGTTACCTTTGTTAAGTCTCGTCACGTCGCAGTCAGTCTGTCAGTTAGTCAGTCAGTCAGTCAGTCCCTTTTATCCCTTCGGCCAGGAGCTCGGCGTCGATTGATCACAGGATTCGTAAATTGTGAACCAGCCAGGAACCCGCGAAGTTTAGAATCCAGAAAACTGCCCAGTGAACAGATTACCAAAAGAAATTGAGAAAAAAATATTTACAATTTTTTGCGTTACACTGGTAACTATTAAAAATTTTATGACAACGTTTTGATTGCTATTCTTTGAAATCTTCTGGTAGTGCTATTTATGTTATTCTCTTTCGTGTACAGTAGTAATCTGAATGGGTAGGCACATCAAACTGAAGTACTCGTGTTGTTCCGGTGTTCATTTTTTTTTAATTTTAACAATGGGTAACCTATCATAGTTAGGTTGCGTACACTACGAAGCGGTTTTATTTATTTATTTATTGTAAAAACACTTTTGCTACAAAATTTTCAAACGCAAGTACATTATCATTGATAATTGGTCTCTCAAAGGTATTCGTGCCAAAGTTGGAAGCAATTACTCCAGTAGTATTATTTCTTCTTTGACCCATACGGTTGTAAATAACATCACTTTTTTGTAATAGAAACACGTTTGGAATGCACTGCAGAGATAGTTGTGATTCAAAACATTGTAACGCGTAACTTCTATCAGTGTTACAGGTTTAAGTTAGCTGCATAAGTCAGAACAATGGCCGTTTAAATTTTATTTAATTTTATTTTATAATAATGTAAAACTTTTTCAATCACGTCACCTGCACAGTGCATTCCACACTAGTTTTCCGTGAATGCTTTAGCAGTTTGTGTAAACCAGGGCTTTCCGATCGTCTCATTATCGTCTCCGCAGGATCGATAGTATTTTAAAAGAAGTTAATGATGATCAAGGAGTCTAGCGCGGAGTAAGCACATGCGATTGATCGTTCTAATGAAAGTCGAGATCCCTCTGATAATTCAAATGATGAAACTGATGTTTTGTGATAGGGAGCTGCATAGTAAATCACAAATTTGTTTCTCTTTTGTAATTTCACAACATGCACATGAATGAAAACCGAACTTTTGTGCAATTAGAATTTGTGATGTTAGTGAAAACTTATCTATATTTATAAAATTAAAAATGAGAAGAGTACAAAAAATAATAAAACAAATCTAATAAACGATTTTCCCCCCAAAATTTCTATATACATTTTTTTGGCATTATACTTATTTGTAAAGTTTAAGTGACAAAAATGGGTTATGATTATACTGTGTGGTCTTTATTAATTATAAAGTTTAAGGAGGTTGATGGAACGAACCATTGTTTAAAAAAGGGATCAATGGAAGAAAAGGATTGGGCATCAGAAGTCTAAACAAAAACAAACCACTGGCCTCCCGTCGCGCGGCGCGGCGCGGCTCGGCGCGGCCGGTGGCTCGTTAGTGCGCCGTCTCGCCGCGGGATGGCGCTGGCCGCGGCGCCGAAGGATCAATAGGGCCGTGGCGCGCGCGCGGGGCTGCGCGGCGTGGCGCAGGGGGCGTGGTGCGAGGAGGAGGGGCTGGAAGGGAGGGGAGGGGCGACGCCGGCGCGCGCCCACTGGCAGTCGCGAGTGTGCGAGCGCGGCGTGTGGTCGCAGAACCTTGTGGCCGTGCACCGCCCCGCGTGGTCCCAGCTCCGGACCGCTCGCTCGGCGCAGTTCTGTCGCTTGGCTGAGCTTCTCAGCGCCCCCCGCACAGCTGGCCGGGCTTCTCTGTGCTTTGAAAAATACGCACTCTTTTTTATTTTTAAGTGTCGACCCCTTTTTATTGTATTCGTTTTAATTTTTAAATTAACCCTGGTGATTCTCTACGCCTTTTTATCTCTTTTTTATTCTACGAAACAAACACTAACCCCCCTGTGAGTGTCCTCAGTATATAGGTTTTATTAATCCCAATTTTTTAACAAAAAAAGTGAAGGAATTAACATAGTGGTGAGCTGAAAAACGTAGAAAAGTATATACATTCTTCAAAATCAAAAAGAAAAAGGAGTTGTGTGAATTTTTTACGTCTTTGTGGGAACATTATGGCGGGAGACTTTGCTGAAAACAGTGAATCCACGATGATGTTAATAGAAGACAGTTGAAAGTGGTGATCGTCTTCTGATTCTGTGAGTGTCGGCGTTTGTCAGCTGCATCCGGCGTGTTCGGCCGCTGATCTGCAGCCGCGTCTCCGAACTCCGTGCCAAGAGGCGTGCCCCAGTAAGAGTCACCTGCAGCGTGGTCCGTTGAAGTCAACGACCAAGCCAGCGTCCAACGGTCTTCGTCCTTCAGCTTGTTCCACAGGTCAGTATGACGGGTTTTTGGTGCGTTTCGGCCTGGCGAGTTTGCTGATCGCGTTATAGTTGGAAGAAGTTCTGTTTCCGTTAGGTGGGATACAATATCTGATCGTTCTCAAAGTTTTCAGACGATTTGATTGGTTGCAGATCTCGAGCAATTATCGAATCTTCTGGAAACGGTTGAAATAATTAGTTTTCAGTACTGTTTTTGGACGTGTTTCTGAAATCTTCCGGGGCTTTCGGGGTGCGATCTCTTTCGTCATGGGGTGGTTGAAGTGACCGACCATGTGGAATACGAGGGTTAGGCACATCCTATGTTCAACGGAAACGTTCGTATGACAGTTCTGAGTTGAAGAAACTAGACGCATGTTCATGGAACATCAAACCTATTTTGGAGCCCTCCTCTTCCTGCTTTTATAACAAACTATGTTCTTAGACGCTTTTCTTCGTACTTGAGGTCATTGTTTTTCATATGTATGTTCTGTGTTCTCTGGCTTGGTGGGATTATGTTGACCTGAGAAAAATCATCATTTTATTTGGAAAGGCTGTCACTTTCCAGAAAGAAAATTGTTTTTTTCTGAAAGATAAGACTTAACTTTGTGTTTTCAAAGTTCAAAGTGAACTTCCTTTTTTTCCAATTTCCTAAAAGAACAACTTATTTCACTGCTGGAATGAAGAAAGTCGTACTCGATGGCGTTCTTTGTTCTTGGTTCTATTGCCGCTCTTTGATCAGAGATGTAAGTTTGTTTCATGTCATTGCTTTCTTGTGTTCTATTTACGAAATCGAGATGTGGTTGTGTAAAGTAGTAAATAAATTGTTTAGGCAGTAGTAAACAAGTTAGAATTATCAAGATATGATACAATAGTTGCTTAATATTTCGTTCTCAAACATACATTGGTTTTATCGAAACACAAAATAAAACTACCGGGTCGCAACCTCATTTTTTAAACGAACTTCAAACCTAGAACCGTTCCATTCTAATATAGGGGGGAAAACTCATAACAGCTTAATCATAATTACAGTAACAATGATAACAATACATCACACGTGTGATGTATTTAATTTAAGTCTCGCCAAAACAGTGAAAACTGAATGTGATGTATAGAAGGGGTGTATTGATAGAAAAAAGTTTCGCTATCAAGCAGGTATTTCTTGACCTAAAAAGGCGAACGTAGTGAAAATAAAACTAACTTTCAAACTGGTTGGCCAGTTTGCTCCGGACGTGAACTAGTATAATCAGGTACTATCGTATTTTCAGTAGGTTTTTTTTTTTTTTGGCTTATAATTACACGAGATCTCATACTGGTCATCAACTCCATTTGAATATATGTTCCAATTCTCAACTTATAAATGAACAAAATAAAATGCGTTTGGCAGAGTTCATTTCACAGCATTTAACATTTGTGAGGTGATAATTATATTTTTTCCATTATTTAAATGAAGTGAGGATTCGACAGATCTTTGATGAACGTGCAGGAAGTTAGGAAGAAAGGATTCGCTTCGAACGAAATTGAAATTTATGGAGTTAATACATTTTGATACGTTGCTTCTCAATTGATAAAAAAAGCCAAAAAGATTTCTGCGAGTTTTTTTTTTCTGAAAATGGTACGAAAGCTAACTAATAATTGCGAAACAATTTATTTATCGATTAGGATACGTTACTGAAACGTGGGTAGCATTTAGTCATGTTTTATGAGGATCTTCGTCGCCGATATTTCGTAAACAATATTTCGCTTCGTAAACAATATTTACAAATTAATAAATTAGAAGCTAATGTGGCAATTTATGTGTTTTAAAGAGCAACCAGAATTCGTCAGTATCAACTAATCCACTGTTGGTCGTGGCTCACGAGTCCTTAGACAACTATTATATTTATTATGCGTTCGACACCTTGTGGGGGAGATGGAGACAAACCGAAGCCACCGGAGCAAAATTTTGTACGAGAGGAAAAACTAAATCTGAAAATGTTCATATATCACAATGATAAAAAAAAATTGATGTGTACAACCTTTTCCCAAATGCTAACTAAAGTCTCTAGAAAACTGGCAAAATAAGTATTGTAGCTCTCCGTTAAATAGTACAAAAATAAGCTTCTTTTAATGACTTAATCGTCGATTTATATTTCTTGACCCTAATTGAGATGGGAGAGGCTCTGTTACAAAATCGGGAGATTCGAATTTTTGAAATTGAGTCTCCCGACTGGAAAGTGTCCCCTCCCCTAGCTCTTCGGGAGGGAGGAGAGCAACAAATTAAAATCGGAGAATAGGTCTGTTTCATTTTCAACCCTTAATTAACGGGACCGGCGTAAAAGTGTACGAATTTGAGAGCGCGAACGCTAACGCTATGCCCAAGGGCGGTCGTAGCCCACTGGCCGGTCGCCGGGCGAGGCGGCGCAGCGCAGTGCCGCGCCGCGCCGACTGATTGGCAGAAGGCCGCGCTATCGCCTTGCAGCCGTCGTCGCCCGCGTTTCCTTGCTGATAGCGCGCCGGCTGAGGCCAGCTGTTCTTTCGGTTCCGATCTCCTTCGAGGCTCTGCACCGGGAGGTAGACTGAAGGCTCTGGGTAGACGTTCGTTGGATGAGGTGGTGGTGTTTCAAAGCAATCAAGCAATCGGAGGCTGCAGCCTTTTGGGACACGAACGCTGCCAGGAATGAGACATTGATGTGGAAGTTTTGTGAACATCAATGTATTACAGCCAATATATTACATTTTTCACATCAATGTATTTAGGTTTTCGATGTCTCATTTCCGTGCGAAAAAAATCCATAATCACAGTTTTGGAAAAGTTAAAATATGAAATATTTATTACTGAGGAATTACTTTAAGGAAGGACCAGTTCGACAGGTCGAAAAACAAATGAGCGTCATGTAGAGCTAGGGCATTGCAAGAGAGTAAAGCCATTTACAAATGTGATATCCGGAAAGGAACGCATTGACAAAATGAGTGCAAGAACATAATCCGTAGCAATGTAGCTTGCAGGGGTAAGGAGTAGCTGTGAAAGCCTTCTTATAGTAATCTCTTTATACTGTGAGATGTCTTCGAACTAATCGAACCCTGATCGTACTATCTTCATCGAGCAAACTCTCTCTCATCCGAGGTGACTCAGATGCCGTGATATTTCCTTTTTAAGAAAAAAAAAATATTTCTGCCCGTTTGACTTTCGTCTTTCGGGTTTTTTGACGGGTACAATGTTACATACAATGAATTTACTTGGCCATGATATTTCCATGAATGAATTTACAATGAATTTACTATAACCATATTTCATTGATATATCCTGCGTCTTTCCTGGCATTTCGCAGTGGAGAGGCGGCCACCGCATGCGCTGTGGGGGTAGGGCCTCCTCTTTCAGGGGCGGACCTAGCCGATCATTTTGGGGAGGGACATCGTAGACTTTTGTTAAATAATAAACGTATTTTTTATTATATTGTATATTACTTATATACTGTAGATACGATACTATTCAATATTATTGTTTAAATAGTTACATAATTCGAACAAATATTTAAGTAAATTTTGCCAAATAAAGTATGGTAAACTGTAGGCCTCTTGGGGTGGGGCATGGCCCCTATACTCCCCTCTCCTCCCCGGATTCGCCAGTGTCATCCTTCGCATACCTTTCTACGAGATAACACTGGGCATTCATTGTTTTAGGCTCCGTTTTGCCAGTGTTCTTATTACTTTTTTACTTCGTTTTCAATTAAATATTAAAAATTAATAAACACTGCCACTTTTCAATTAAATTTTGTTGCCCACGAGTTTGATTTTGTAGGTTACTAAACCAGCTTTGAGGCATCAAGGTTTTTTTGGTTGATGGGTTATTAACATCCATGTATGAATTTTGAACATCGATGTTTCGTATCATTGATATTTTGTTATCTACATTGATATTAACATTATAATTGATGAACGTTGAACTGAAAAAATGCGAACACCTGAAGTAGATTGGGGAGAAGTTTAAAACTACTAAAATTAGCAGTAGAAGAAACAATACAAGATATAACGTTCAGTGGGAGAATAGAGCAGCCTAAAACAAGAGGAGGGTCGCTAATTGATTTCTTGAACCTTCTAGGGGCTCCTTTCCCAATACTTTTTTTTTATTGACTTATGAAATATGCGGATATACGGTCCATCTGCGAGACACGAAAAATACGGATAAGCAGAGCCCCAAGACCATAGCAAATCGCTGGTTCAGCAACGTCGTCAGTTTGCCGCTCTACCTTCTTTCTTCAATCTATCAATGACGCCTTATTTCAAGAAGCGAGGCTCGGGCTATAAGGCCTGGTCTTCCGCCTCATCACGCAAATTTCGCTACGCCCCTTTCACCGTCTAACAGAAAAAGAAGGTATCACTTGGACGACGAAACGGGCAATTTAAATGTAGTTCAGAGGCTTCTTTTATGCTTGATCTTTTACATGCAGCATATGTGTGTGGCCGCCGGATTTACTTCCCCACCGAAGGAATACGTTCCAAGAATTTTTCGCCCATAAAAATCCACGACTTCGATCGGGTTTAAACTCGCAAACTTGGTATAGCAGTCCAAAACGCTAACCGCTACTCCTCCGAAGCTGCAGACATACTTTTCTCTTAGCTTCTCGGCCTTCGAAATTTCTTCTGCTCTCAGCTCGGCCCGCCTGTTAAGAGCCATGAGCAACTGACTCGCGTGCAAAGGAGCAAAACTGTGGTAAGCCCGGTTAATTTCACAGTACCATACGTATTGGCCACAATGATAGAACTATTGAAGCCTGGGATAATAAAACTGTGGGCACGTGAACGTGATGCATGCTCACATTAAATTATGTGCGATGCAACTTTGATGATTTGATGTTCAAATTTCGTTACAGATAATTTAATTTCTATTCCAAATAACTGGAAAACCAAAAGTATGAAAAAGGTTTATGTTATTTTTTACTGATTTCGTCTGTGGAAACAGTGTAAATTTATCACTCTTAGCTTTTATAAAGTAAGTTGTCCCTTTCCAAAACAGTGTTTCATTGCACTATTGGAATGTGTGAATTAGCTGATTTAGATTTTCGTGGAGGGCTTTTCGCCTGATAAGACTTGACCGCCATTAGGTATAAAAACGGAATTTTATTGTGGAACGTTAAGTAAGGTGAACATAGAAAAAGAATCGGCAGGTGGAGACTAGAGCAAATAATGACATACGATAAGATGACCAAAGAGTAATGGATTGTACCTTTTTATTTTTGGTACTTGCACTTTCCGAGATACTGATAATTTCATTTAAAACATTGCAAAAGTCCACAAGAAGCACATAATGAATTATAACTTTCGAGGAGAAAGGTTTTATCCTGAGCGTAACCGTTTAATTCGCTAACGAAGATGAGTGCTTTACTGTTTGAGTCAGTTATGTGAACAATCATGAAATTTTTAACAGTAAAAATGTATTATTTTCTTAACATATTACTTCAGTGATCTAAAAAGATTTTTCAGATGTCACTTATGCCCCACAACATATTTTGAATCTGGCGTGAAGTCTGTAACACAAGCAATCCATGTCGAATATTCAGTAATATTATTTTCGGTAATCTGAATAATTTATGACTCAAGACAAACGGATTTTTTTTCATTCATTGTAATGTCAGACATTGTAAGAATAAGCAGCTTGCCAGATATCGCGGACTTACGCCAGGATCTTTGTACAGCAGGTAGTAATCATTTAAAACATACGTCCTGAGAGCTTCATAAAAAAATCAATAAATGTCAGTTCGATATGATCACCTTTAACTAAACTTGGGAAATGAAATGAGCATTTTGGAATAGAAACTGAAAGGGAAATAATTATCCTTTAAAAGTTTCGTTAAAAATACGAAATTGAAAAAATAATTAATAGATTCCTCTAACAAAACGGTGATTAATTTAGGTCGTTATTATAAATTAACTCGTAAATGTAAATCAGACTACCAAAATGCATATGTAGACCGCCTTAAAGTTTAATATTACGATCACTTAAAAATTAGTATGAAATATAAAATCTGTTCTACTTTTTCGATAAATTGCTTTGAACTTGACTTCAATGCTCTCGACTTCAATATCAGTTTGATGAGTGATCCACACTAATGTTTTCACTGGAAGTATTAAAATCCCCTGAAAAATAAAAATGGCAGAACATTTAAAAATAGTTTTTTAATTATCTTGTTTCTATTTTCTCTTCTTCCGCGTTTATTTTCCCTTTGCCAAAGTTCGTTTCTTCCAAAGCATGGGATTCAGTCACTGTCTGGAGGAGAATTTTAGCGACCGGCTGCTCTGATTAGTAGTTTTCCGTGGTTTCTCCGATCAACACCAGGCGAGTGCCGGAGCAGTACCGGCCACAGACCGTGCGCGAACTTTCGTTAATCTTCCTTGTCTTATCCTCTCCCCTTACACACACACACACACACACACACACACACACACACACACACACACACACACACACACACATTAACATACACTACACTACCACATATTCCGGGAGACCGGTCGGTAGCTTAGAGCGTGCCCCGGCTGCGGAGGTGCTCCGCTTGTGGGAGAGTCCTCGCTAGGGGGAAATCCCGCTGGCCGACGGTAGGTCGGCGCAGGATCTCGTCATTCAGCGGGGGAAGATCACCATTTCCCCGAGGAAAAACATGCACTACACTTACGGGACTAATAACCTAAGATGTTGACGCGCCCGGAATCACTGACAACCAACCAATCCAATGCATGGGTTTGTAGCACTCGCCCGTCACAACTCACTTGTAGCATTGCGCCGATTTTCCGGAAGCGAGTCATGACGTTCTCGTAAACATTTTTACGACGCTCGTAAAAACTCGCTTCCGACCTCCGCCTTACTCCTCTTGTTTCGAGATGTTAAACACATTGCGAAAACTGTGCTGGCTCTAAGATCAGTTGGGAGGATCGCTTAATTCTTTGGAAAGAGTTCGCGTCTTAAGAAGAGAATGTGTCTGTGCAGCTCAAACTTTAGTTTCGTTCTCGGGAAGTCAATCATCGTGTGTTGTAATCCGGTGGGCAAATGTTTTCACAAAATGACATGTCCTTCCTCGGGGCAAATTCGCACATGGTGTCGCGTGGTGAACTGAAAATTGAAGTATGACTCCTGTCACGGAACCTTACAATTTTCGTTTAATACCATAATTAATGCTTTATGATGACTGGATTCACTCTCTAGAATAATTGATATGAGCGTAATAATGAGTGTGATTCGAATAAAAGTTTTTTATTGATAAGAATCATGAAAGAATATTGAATATGTTTGTAGTCGGAGTGGGGGAAAATTACGTAAGATAGTGCGATAAATATGCGTTTTTTTGCATTTTGTTCTCACGTTAAATTTAGCTCTTTAAAAGTACTAGTTTTTAAAACAAATCGTTCTTCACTCGCATATTGGACAGGTTAGATCCAACCTTCACACAAGTAGTACTTTATTAACAGATAACGTCGATGTATAAGAAATGAGACGCATACAAAATAGTAATTTTAGGATAAAAAAAGAAACATGTTTAGAGCATTTTACTATTTTTACTTTAAAATATCGTGCAGCTGGTTCATAAAATAGTTGGTAAAAAAAAAAACTTTGTCTGTAGACGTGAAATAAATAAAACTGTCTGTCCAGATGTCAAACAGTTGCCATACAATCTGGCCCTTTCTGAAATTTGTCACTTTACTTCTTGTTGGACGAAATGCAATTACAACACGCTATACGGACGCGTACAGCATGTTCGTGAAGGTTCTGTGCCCTTCATTTTTTTTATTCTTAGAATAATCTAATGTAAACAAAGCAGCGCAGCATCCCTCAGCCAGCAAAAGGTTACTTGCCTCATTGGCCAATTGTTCCAGGTTGCTCCTTCAAAGGAACACGCTTCTAGGATCCGTCAGATTGGAGCGCACGCTACGATAAAAAACATGGCGCCTATTTTCAGCGGTGACACACATCGTTTCATATCTTCACTCTCACTTCATTGCAGGCTCATCCGGGAACGCTTCAACTCCCAATATATTTCGCAAGAGCTCTCCGACACCACACAGTGTCCAATGAACGCTACGTTTCGTGATTTTGAGTCGACCTCCAGATGACCAGTACATACTCCTTTTGAAATGTAGGGCGAATAGACAACGATCAGTTGGGGCACGGTTATCCAATCGGGAGCTTCGTTGCATTTTAACTTTTGATATAAACGCTCCCGAATGGATAACCGCACCTCGGTTGATCGAAAGTCAGTTCTCTGTATGTTTTAAGCGGAATGTAGTAGAGAGTTCTGCGTCGTCGTTACTAGACTTCATCTGGTAACGTCGCGGTAGGTCACAATGCAAAACAGCAGTATTCAGTGAATACAATAACCGCATTGATGATTCTACAATTGCTTCACATGCTCGCATATTCTTTGTAGTATTTTCAAACGTTCTTACAAACAAGTAAATTTATGATTTGTTCAAGAACCAGTAGCTACTCTTCCATTTAAAGAGTATTAAAGTTGATATTGAGATCCCAGTAATAAAGAAAGGTACCAGATGACTTGCATGGGTCTTTTCCGTCAGTGAATTTAGTGAAAGCTTTTTTTTCCTTAAATTTGTTGCGTCTACACCTTGACGCAACGCGTCTCTAAGCCCCTTAAGGGGCGTTGAGCGCTTTGCACTGGGGAGTAATCCTCCATTAAAGTGCTTTTTACTTTTTTAATATTTGTCAAGTCTCGTCACGTCGCAGTCAGTCAGTGCCATCCCTTCGGCCAGGGGCTCGACGGCGTTAGATCCCGGGGTTCCTGGCCGGTCACCCAACCACGGACCCGCGAGTCTCGAATTCGCTTAACCTTCGTGACTTCACGGAGCGTAGTAAACGCATTCGGCTAGCGCCGCGGCTTTTTTTCGATGTTTCGTTTTCTCTCGCAGCATTACATAACTTTCTATCTACTCCGTAGCGAGAAAGTAATAAATGACGTACACTAAACATTTGAATTTTGGATAAGCTGGACGCATTGTCACCTCTTTCTCCAAATTCTCGTGTTTGTTGCTGCTGCTGGTGCTGAACAGTTACAAGGGATAAAGCAAAGTCACATATTTTCTGCAATAATCAAATTAAATTTGCTTTGTTGGTCTGGAAGTATCCCTAAGAAGAATCCATCCGGAAATGTGTAGACGATTGTGAAAAAACTTAAAAAACATTACAACAATATATGAATTTGGAAAGAAGCACACTAAAACATGGCATGAAATAAATTAAAAACCATTCCAAAATATTCATTGAACGACAAAAAGTATAACACAAATGTCAAGGGAATGAACTTAAAGTACAAAATTATTTATCATACTTTTGTGAAGATTTGAATGAAACTTTTTACCGCAATAATTTTCACCCGTCTCTATCGTATAATAGTATTTCATTCTTTAGTCAATAAAGTAAAATTACTGTTTCTTTGTCAAAATTATACTGCGTGTAGTAGGCATGTTGCAAATGAATTCATTTGCACGGCTGCGCACTTGTGACCTTGTTGCTCCAAGCACGTGCCGAGTGAAAGATGTTCCACCTGAGAAGACTCAAATTCATTAGCCAAGGTCGGTGAAGCTGCGGAGAGAAATGAAGGTTAGGCAGATAGACTAAATAGACAAAAGCAACAAGTGTGCAATATCTGGGCCAGGAATTTTTTTTCTTAAATCTCGACGTAGTATGGTTTATAGATCTTGCCGCCTCCGTCCGCCATCTCTCAATACTGAATTATTCGTATACCTGACAGATTCAGAGTAGAAATGAACGCATCTGTTAGTTTCCTGGTGGTGATACTTGGAACTCCGGCCTTTTGAAAAATTTATTTCTTCTCGTTCAATAAGCTTGTACTTCGAGGAAGGGAGGGGAATTACTTAATTATTCAGTAGAAAGATTGTAGCTTTTTGGGAATGTCCATCAATAAGCAGTGGTTTTTGTTGCTCGGAATAATGTAGACATATTGCTAACTTAAAGAGGAGGCGGCTGATTGTTTCAATTTTTAGATTAGGGGAATTACAGTGGTTTGAATCGGATTTGGGATATGTGGATGTGATACGTGGGTATGCAGCATTGTGACCAAGACTAAAGATGATCGAGCACGGGGAAGAGTGAAGGTTTCGATAAAAATTTCGAGCGATTCGAGTTACGTCGTCCCTTAATGAAGGCACATGTAATGCTCTGCGAATCTGGATGTTTGGAATGAACCAAGGAGCAATTAAAGTTTTTAAAAATGTGTTTTGAATGGCTGTTAATTTATGGAGATTGCTAGAGGCAGCACATCCCCAAACTGGACATGCATAAGACTTTCAGACTAAAAGAACTGATATACACTAAATTACCACAGTTGTATTAAACAATTTATAAGTTTACTGGCGCACCTAAGGGGGAGCTTGACCGCCATCTTTCAGAAACTGATGACGAATATTCACAAATGTAGTTTTTACTAGATTTCCGTTGTTGCCCTACGGTAATTCATCTTAATTGCTCAGTAGCGTCTATAAATTATAAGAACATTGTGTATTTTGGCGTTAAGATGCTTACTTTAATATTCACTATATGAATAAATAAAAAAAAAAAGAAGCGAGTCATCGTAGCTCTCATAAATATTCTAACCTCATTTCAGTGTTACAAATGCAAGAGCACTGAAGAAAAATAAATCTCTAATTTTCTGTACCTGAACCTCCGATTTAAAGGAGAATGTGTCACTTTTACCTACTTTTACCCGAGAGTAGTTTAAAGAGGTTACTATTATCTGAATCAGAGTGATCATGATATTTTGACTGCATTTTAACTCCTTTCGAAAGCAATTCTCATGACTTCAGGAAGAGGAATGAAATTAGAAAAAAAGTGTTAAAATATCCCATTTTAAATTCCAAATAAGACAAAAACAAATTACCTCCGGGAAAAACCTGATGGAATCAGTATACTCGTAGTTATTTATTTCTATGCTATATTCAAGAATATTGAGTAGTCTCGTGTTCGTCCACACCTATGAACGAACTTCAGTTCCGAGATATAGTAGCGTGGGAAAATAGCAACGTGCGTGAAAGATAACGAAAATCGCTGCTCTGTAAACTCTCATAAATTCTCAAGTGCTACGCAATATGTTCGCTCTGTAAAATCATGATGTGTTTGCACAGTGACGGGAAATGAGTCTTTGTCTACTAACGAACTTAAGGAAGTTTTGACACTTACGGAACAACTCATATCATTCTCAGTGGACCAATAGAAAAATGTTTATTTCGGATAGCCTGATTAATGTTGTTAAAACACTTTTTAATGAGATAAATGTGCAAACGTTTTGTTATCAAAGTTTAAATAGAAGTTTTGTTATAATTTGTTATCGCTGCCTCCCAGATCGTAGAGTGAAAGTCACACTTTCTAACCCGTTTGAAAGACCAGAAAATTATTTTCATTTATCAGCAAATAAATATTCGTCTGGCTTACCTCAGCCAAATGGGTTAACTGAAGGTATTACATCTTCAATAATTTACTAATCACGTATGCTTTGGCGAACAAAAAACTTTTTTATTCATGGGCAGTTTTTCTAAAGGTAGTACTTACCCAACTTATTCAAGGAATGTCAGTATTCAATTTAATACTTATCAACGTTGTTCATAACTTTCGAACTCAAATTTACTGGTGTACACATTTAGCAATGAGTCAAAATGTACGTTCTTAGCGAAGTAGTGTAGTACAATAGACACAAAACTAATACCTTTGCTCTAAACATTCTTGAAATTTACTGTTTCTTTTCGTTATTGTTGCCTACTCTCCAGTCAGCGTATGCAGCATTCAACTGTTCTCTTCACATTTAGCAGCCATGAACTTGATGTCTAGCCAAAACCTATAAACTAACATGCTGGTACAAAATAATATATTATTACAAAACTATGCAATTCTTATTTATCAAATATTTATAACACCTGCGCAAAATGGATATTTAACTAGCGGGTCGTATCATTTATTATTTTCACCAATAACATCATACTATTTTCATTTTCCTGTTTATCTGTTAGAGATTTGGAAAACATGACTCGTGTATACGTGACACTTCTTGAATAATAAAGTAGATTCGTCACGATTGTTTAAACGGACGGCAGACGATAACGTTTATTAACATCATTAGGTCGAGGTGGAGCAAGTAACCTACCAAGTCCTTTAGTTATAATTTGTTCCATACTTTTCATAATACCACCACCTTGTAAGAAAATTACTGTAAATAAGAAATTCCTTTTCGTGTTCTACAAGTTCTCGTTGCAGAAAGGACTCCTATTGGTGGAGAGGATACACTCCGAGGTAGGTGTAAATAAGGCAAGTAATAGGAATTGTTTATCTGTTCATAATGTAGATGTCGTGTTTTCTTGATCGCATAGTGAAAAGACAATCCCCACGCTTTTCTTGTATGTTCGTATTCTAAAATTAATATTTCTATAAAATTTTGGATTTTTAAGCGTTTTGATAATTTCAGTGTAAAGAGTTCAGGTTGACCGCCGTATTTGTAAGGTAATAGCCCGAGTTGAAGGTATTGCCGAAGATGTTGATGCCTGGTAAAATTTAATTACTTCTAATTCAAATTCACTACTTTAAAATACCTAACAAACGCAATAAGGATTCTCACAAACGCGAATTGCGTAAGCTTTATTACCTCAGGCAGTTGAATTTCACGGCAAAGTGCCGGAAAATGTTCGCCTCCTCCACAATGCAAGTTAATGCTTTCGTAGCTTCGTTATTGCGGAGCTTCGTTTTCTTGGATTGCGAAAAATGTTTTGAGAGCAAAATAGCAATAAGTTCTGAAGAAGGCCAGTCGTTGGAGACAGTCGTAAAAAGGGGACGTAAAAAGTTATTTCTTCTTCCATTTCTAAGATTAATCTCTTCTTTTAAATTTCGCTGAATATTGCCATCATTACCATAACCTACTTATTTTTAATTAGAGAATCCTGGATGTTTTACACATGTACAGTCGACTCCGGTTGTAGTGAACGTAAGAAATACATCCTGGAAATTAATTCTCTCCTGTAAAAGAATATATCGCCTCAGTGTCACAAATGCCAACACTATGCAGCTTGAAAAAACATCGTCGTCCAAACGTCGTAATTGTAGAAGTGTCTCCTGACATGAAGGTGGCGGACCGGAACTTACTGGTGACATTACGCCACTCAGTTCCACTGCAGAAACAAAGATAGTGTCCTGCGTGGGCTACAACTGGCGGCGGCGATGCGCGATAGCTTGTTTCGGTATCAAGCGCGTTGAGTTCTACGTAGGCGACAGGAAGCACGCGACAGTCACAGCCAGGCCATATCCGTCGTGCCGCGCGGGAAAGCGATCAGTTTCATTAGCAGCTTGCCCCATCACACTACTGAAAGCATCTCGTATTCTATTAGGCGAGAAAAAGGCCTTCGGAGAGTGGGATGGTGTTCCAACAGTGTAAAAGGCATTGAAGGGTGTCAAGACTGCGATACTCGTACGATAGACAGAGGACAATGCAGAATTAAGAATGGAGAGAACACGAACTCTGGAGAAGGATCCGGAGAAATTCCTAATGAAAGATGCATGAACCAATGAAGCAAACAATTGAAAATAAGTTATTATTTAAGAACAAATAAAGATATTGACATTTTCAGATCGTGATGTTAATGTATTTTGCTGTATCTCTATGTTAATAAATTCAATGGTTATGGAGAAATTCTATTTCATTTTGACATCATCGGATAAAGTGAATCTCGGATAAAGTGAACCAAAAATGTTAGTCCCCAAGAGTTCACTATAACCGGAGTCGACAGTACATGTTTGTACAGTGGACTCCGGTTATAGTGAACTCGGGTATAGTGAACCCTCGGTTATAGTGAACTTAAGTCACTGATCCCCTTTCACTTACATTACAAATACGCGTAAGAAGATTTGGTTATTGTGGACCTCAACCTCGGCTATTGTGAACGTAGGAAATACGTCTTGGAAATTAATCCCCTTCTGGAAAATAATATATTGCCTCAGTGCCACAAATTCCAACAATAGACAACTTGAAAAAAGTATTGTTGGCCAAAGTTCACTCGTATGTCCGCCTTCATATGTTGTTAGGCGAGTAGAAGGACCTTTGGGGAGTGGGACGGTGTTCCAACAGTGTAGAATGCAGAATGAAGTATGGAGAGAGCACGAACTCTGTAGAAGGATCTAGGGAAATCATTAATAAAAAGTACGAAGCAAAAAATTGAAAATAATTGATATTTTAAGAGGAAATAGAGATATTGAAATGTTCAGTTCTTGCTGTTAATGTATTCTGCTGTATCTCTATATATTAATCAAATCAATTGTTATGGAGAAAGTCTATTTAATTTTGACGTCATCGGATGTAGTGAACGTCGGATGTAGTGAACGTCGGATGTAGTGAACGTCGGATGTAGTGAACGTCGGATGTAGTGAACGTCGGATGTAGTGAACGTCGGATGTAGTGAACGTCGGATGTAGTGAACGTCGGATGTAGTGAACTAGAAGTATTAGTCCCCTAAAGTTCTCTGTAACCGGAGTCGACTGTATATACGAGTTGCAGAAATTCCGTACGTGGGTGGCTCTTGATGTACTCGTAGTGTTCAGACCGCGCGCCTTCCTCCGCTGGTGTCTGGGTTCAGTCCCAAGCGCTTTTAAACGGCGGGTCTGCGGTTCGCGGAACGTCGGATATAGTGAACGTCGGATATAGTGAACGTCGGATATAGTGAACGTCGGATATAGTGAACGTCGGATATAGTGAACGTCGGATATAGTGAACTAAAAGTATTAGTCCCCTAAAGTTCACTGTAACCGGAGTCGACTGTATATACGAGTTGCAGAAATTCCGTACGTGGGCGGCTCTTGATGTACTCGTAGTGTTCAGACCGCGCGCCTTCCTTCGCTGGTGTCTGGGTTCAGTCCCAAGCGCTTTTAAACGGTGGGTCCGCGGTTCGCGGAACGTCGGATATAGTGAACTAAAAGTATTAGTCCCCTAAAGTTCTCTGTAACCGGAGTAGACTGTATATACGAGTTGCAGAAATTCCGTACGTGGGCGGCTCTTGATGTACTCGTAGTGTTCAGACCGCGCGCCTTCCTCCGCTGGTGTCTGGGTTCAGTCCCAAGCGCTTTTAAACGGTGGGTCCGCGGTTCGCGGAACGTCGGATATAGTGAACTAAAAGTATTAGTCCCCTAAAGTTCTCTGTAACCGGAGTAGACTGTATATACGAGTTGCAGAAATTCCGTACGTGGGCGGCCCTTGATGTACTCGTAGTGTTCAGACCGCGCGCCTTCCTTCGCTGGTGTCTGGGTTCAGTCCCAAGCGCTTTTAAACGGTGGGTCCGCGGTTCGCGGAACGTCGGATATAGTGAACTAAAAGTATTAGTCCCCTAAAGTTCTCTGTAACCGGAGTCGACTGTATATACGAGTTGCAGAAATTCCGTACGTGGGCGGCTCTTGATGTACTCGTAGTGTTCAGACCGCGCGCCTTCCTTCGCTGGTGTCTGGGTTCAGTCCCAAGCGCTTTTAAACGGCGGGTCTGCGGTTCGCCGAACGTCGGATATAGTGAACGTCGGATATAGTGAACTAAAAGTATTAGTCCCCTAAAGTTCACTGTAACCGGAGTCGACTGTATATACGAGTTGCAGAAATTCCGTACGTGGGCGGCCCTTGATGTACTCGTAGTGTTCAGACTGCGCGCCATCCTCCGCTGGTGTCTGGGTTCGGTCTCAAGCGCTTTTAAACGCCGGGTCCGCGGTTCGCGGCGGGTTTTCTGAAGGAATTTCCCTGTCAATACGCATATGCTCCATTAATCATTCTCTACCTTCTCTTCTCATTAACCATCCAATCCTATGCACTCAAGGATCACAGCAGCACCTGGACAATAACCGAGGAAACAGCTGAGAAGGGCCGCGACTACCTCAGCGGTTTATCGATAGGTAAGGTCCCATGCTGGCGAACTAGAGAGATGAGAAATAGTGTGGGAGTGGGTGACGCCCCCTCCCAAGATCCTAATGAAGGATGATTCTAATGATGGAATGCCAGGCCCGGCAAGGGTTACAGCTTCGTTGAAGCTGGCCCCCGAGGGGAAAAGGAGGAAAAAGTACACGCTTGCTAATCCCAGAAAGCAGAAGATATTTGTTTCACCGTAAAGACGTTAAGGTGAGTCCATCCGCTGGACATAACTTCTAAATATCATTTTATATGTTTTATATTTTCATTGATTGTTGAGAAGTATGGTTTCTGTTAGTAATGCTTGCTTAGAAGTTAAAAATGAAAAACTTAATTAAATGCTAAGGGGCAGGTTGGAAATGGCGGGACGGTGAAGGGACGAGGTACGGCAAGTCAGAGAGCGTGAGGGCGCTACAAGGAATTGCAGGACGGAAATACACAATACAGAGAATTCCCTTTTCCCTTGTCTCATAGATAGTAACAAACCGGGAGCGGTGGTTCAATGCTTCAAATGTCACTGCTGCGCCTCTGACCGGGAGGTTCTAGGTTAGAGTCCCGACGGCGGCAGGATTTTCGTCACTGGGTTTTCAGCTAGGTCGAATTCAGCCGCTGTCTCGAGGAGAATTCTAGCGGCCGGCTGCTTTGATCGGTAGTTTTCCGTGGTTTCTCCGATCAACACCACGCGAATGCCGGAGCAGTACCCTAACAAACGGGCCACGGACTGCGCCCGATCTTTCCTTCCTCTTCTTTGTCCTATCCTTGCCCCTTACACTTACAATAACATGCAGTACACTCCCAGACATGCCGGAAAACCGGTCGGGAACTCGTCCCGGAGTGGCGGTGCCCCGCTGGTGGGAGATACCTGATTGGGGAAACCGTTAGTCGTCAGTAGGTCGGCGCCGGATCTGGCCATCCAGCGGGGGAAGACCACCGCCACCTCCCGAGCGAAAACACGCAATACTAATACGGGAGTAATGACCACAGAAGTTGACACGTCCGGAATCGCCATCAAAGAATCAATCATTAACAAATAACCGGGCAACGCAGGGTACTTCAAGGATTTTCATAATAAAATCATATTGGAATATATATTCAAAACACGATTAGGAACTGAATACACATTAATGTCGAAAATAATAATGGAATATTGAAGGAGATTCATCCAGGTGAAGATGATATTTTCAAAATGCTACTTAGTTTCTGCCATTGGAAATTCACCTGTGCAGTGTGGAATTAATGAAAACGAATTTCAATACCGACACTCAGGAGTGTGTTCGGCAAATAACCAATCATATCTTGACGAGAAAATTTGAAAACACAATTACACCTGCCATCGTTTTCATCAACTATCAATTTACTTTCAATTGATAGATGCAATGCGGAATGAGGTTCGTTCCAATAATGTGGCACGAAAAATCGTAATTTCCCCGAAACAGATTACAGAAGTCAAGTTGATTTTATATGCAAGAGTTGGTCAGTAAACTCCGCGGACGTTGTGGGACGCCCGTAAATATGGAATTGGAAATAAACTCTTGTGGGACAAATTTCATACCTGTGAGAATTTAAAAACCAACTTGTGACGCATGACGACATAGTCTATATAACTATATAAAAAATACCATATCGTGGCACAATGAAGTCGCTCTCTCTTCACCAAGGAGGTCCGGATTCGATTCCCGTCCAATAAAACGAGTTTGGCTGCTTTGGCACAAGGACTAGTCCAACCCCTGTGAAGTGTCCTAAACCCTACCCCTTTCCTAATTCCTTCCCATTTCTGGCCGCTGGGTACTGACGCAGGAGCGCGCAAGAGAGAGGCGCGTACGCGGAGATTCTACCTGGCGGTTCTCTTGACACTCGACAGACGAGACGAGACATGTATAATCTCTGCTCACATACCATAGATATTAATGGAGGATTACTCCGCGCTCAACGCTTGACAAGGGACAAAGATACGCGTTGCGTCGATAAGGATTAAGGACCCATCAATTTTTTTTAAAAAGTCTCTTAAGGCCTTTCATTTCTTTCGAACTTCGATGTGAAATGGAAAATTCAAATTCAGATCAATAGGATAATAGTATCATATTTCGATAGTTACGGAGTAAGGTAGCGTATACCGACAAAATTGTTTACACTGTACTAACACAGTAATACTGTCAAACGATTTGTGATTATTACGAGTAGAGTACATTTGTTTTGAATCCCAATCGTTAATCTGGTCTCCCAAATGTAGCTATTTAGTAACTATAAGTTCTGTAACAATTCTGGAAATAT